>JBCNYG010000017.1:5946154-5958601 GCA_039654305.1 Porochilus rendahli | reverse complement strand
ACACACACACACACACACACACACACACACACACACACACACACACACACACACACACACAAAACCATTCACACTCAGATTCACACCTAGGGGGAATTTGGAACAGCTAATTAGCCTAATGTGCATGTCCTTCTACTATAGGTTATACTACAGCTCATGAAAGCATGGGAAGAACATGCAAACTCCACACAGAAACGCCATAGCTGGGAATGGAACCCAGGACCTTCTTGCTGTGAGGCGGACGTGCTAACCACTACGCCACCGTGCAAACCCCCAACTGCACTTACTTAAAACATAGATTTGGATCTATGTTGCCTTCATCATTTACACACATATTTGCTCTAAAGACGTAAACTGTGTGGTTTCTAGGATGGGGGTCTTTGACTTCAGTTAACACACATTTCTATTACACATTTTTATTAGGTTTCAGTGCTCAGAGCAACCGGTGTATAGTTATTCAGGATGATCAATTTCTTTGGGCAGGTATAATGTTTTAAGAGATAAAGTGCTGTTTCGATTTAAAGCTAATCCTGCCTTCTAAAAATTTCTCTAACATCCCAATTATCTAATATCACGAACAGGATAAAGCTATTTATTATTAACTTTTGACTTTATAAAAATATTTATGGCAAGAAGTCTCCTCGCAGGCTTAAGATGTTTTATTATTTTTTTAATTATACTTTTTTTTTAATGTGTAATGGCTAACGGATGAGTCATTTAGTTAAAAATCAGTCTCCACCTCAATTTCTCAAGCTAAAACAGTACCAGTGATGGAGGATATGAGTATGAGAAGCATAAAGTTCAGCATGATTTGCATTCACTGTGATGGTATGAAAGTGGACTGTGGAAAATGGAGTAGCCAAAACATATCTAACCAAAACCAGTAAATAAACATTCTGTTTGGTCTGACCCCTAGTTAGGGACAAATGCATGCGATCCAGAAATGCTGTCATGGGAAACTCAGCATTCTGCTGTCCTTATTTTAAAACCACATTCCTGACATCCATCTACAAAATATTTCTGTATCTGTGTGGGCATCTTCCTCAGTGTTACCAGCTTTGCCAATCAAATGTTTGTTGTAGATTACCTTTTAAGGTATTAATATCTGATTTATAATGCATCATACCAAACATGATCACTCTACCACATGGAAATTGTACCCTTCAACATCAAAACATTAGGTGGTGAGGAGGCTGTTACAAGCCCACTCTAATCCTGATCATTCGAAGCTGAATATCAGTGAATGTTCAACATTATTCCTGCTTTTAGGAATATTTTATTAGATTTTTTGATAAGAACAAGTGACTCAGTGGTTAAGGCTCTGGATTACTGATCTGAAGGTTGGCGGTTCAAGCCCCAGTACCACCAAGCTGCCACTGTTGGGTCCTTGAGCAGGGCCCCTCAACTCCCAGCTGCTCAGTAGTATAAAAATAATGAATGTAAGTCACTCTGGATAAGGGTGCCTGCCAAATGCATTCATTCATTTTCTAAGCCACTAAATCCTAATTAGGCTCGTGGGGAGGACGGCGCCCATTTCAGCTGACTCTGGGCGAGAGCCAGGTACACCCTGGACAGCTTGCCAGGCTATCATAGAGCCAACACTGTGCATGTTTTTGGACTGTGGGTGGAAACCGGAGTATCCAGAGGAAACCCATGCAAGCACGGGGAGAACATGCAAACTCCATACAGAAACGCTTGAGCCCGGAAATTGAACCCAGTCCCTCTTGCTGTGAGGCGGACATGCTAACCACTACGTCACCTTACCACCATCTGCCAAATGCCTTCGAGCCCCTCCCCCAGGTCTCTCCCTTAGAGATAGGGGGGGAGTTCTGTCATCTGGGAGGAGCTCGGGGTAGAGCCACTGCTCCTTCATGTTAAGAGGAGGCAGTTGAGGTGGCTCAAGCATCTGATGAGAATGCCTCCCGAACGCCTCCCTAGTGTGGTGTTTCAAGCATGTCCGAAAGGGAAGAACATACCCAGACCCAACCCAGAACATGCTGGAGGGACTACATTTCTCTGCTTAGTTGTGTCTTATGTCTGCCCTACCATAGATTAGCAACCTGTTCTCACCTAAAGTCAGCTGGGATTGGCTCTAACTTCCTGACAACCTTGCAAGATAAGCAGTACAGATAACAGGTGGATGGATGAATGGATAGATGAATTCAATCACACTTTTGTGTGAATTCTTTTTACTCACTTTTTCACCTGAATTTTACAACACTAACTTTGCACAGTTCGGTGAAATATAATGAATATATTTTTAAACTGCAGTCTAATGTAGACCATTAAAACCATTAGTTGCTAAAAGAAAAAAGTTGAGTTTACCAAAAACCATTGTTCCAGTTCCCAACAGGATTTCTTTCTTCAGCTGGTGTGTGAGTTTAGACATTTAGGTTTGTTGTATAAACACAAACCAGAGAAGGGTGCACATGAAAGCCTGAAGACCACACAAGCTTTACTATAAAGGAGCAATCAGAGATAGGATATTTAAAAGACATGCATGCACATGCTGAAATCATGTGGCTTCTTGCTCATTTAGTATGTTTTAACAATTAATTTTTCATTATGTGTTTAATATGGTTTTTTTTACACGTGTCTGTCTGGCCAGTAGCAGGAAATGTGTACGACTCCTAGAGTAACTCTAGTCTTAAGCAGTATAAAAGCGCAGAGTTTAAACTGGATTCTTCTACTACTTCTCCTTCTTTATCAAGAATGTTGTCTGAAATGAAAGTAAACTGGAAATTAATGATTATCACAACTATATACAATGCATAGTAGACTTTAATAAGCTGAATATGCTAATACTGATATTTTGCCATTTACTTTAAGTTTGTCACTTATCCGGAATGCTAAAAGCCCCAAATGCTCTCTAATAGTATTTCCTGTCTAATGCCTATACATTCTGGAGACCGTACTTAACATCCAACAGCACTCTAATCGACTTCACTTGTATTACCCCTGTGAGTGGGAAAAACCCAGCATATTATTTGTTGGAGTTTCCCTCCACTTACCTCAAGAGATGCTGGAGATACTTTTAAAAAAATATATATTTATTTCCATATTGTTTTAATTGGATGAAAGAGAAAAGTGTAAAGGCATATGTGGAGGAGGAGTTTGTGGTGATGTTGATGAACAGACAGGAAACCAAGCAGATGTTTTTGATTTAATTCTGACAAAGTCTTCAACAAGTATTAAGCATTGAAATACAATACACTATACAAGAAATAGAAGCTTCTCTTTCTTACAGGAAATAGACAATTCACACTTTCTCTCTCTCTGTCTCTCATATACACTGCAATGTTGAAATATATACATATTTGAACTACATAAAGAAAATGTATCTCAAATTACAATATACAATATCAAACTTTTGAGATGCACTGTATATTTACGGCATCACAGTGGTGCTGTGGTTAGCATGTCTGCCTCACAGCAATAAGGCCCTAGGTATGATGGTTAGGTCCTGGGTTAGGCAAAAATGTTCCTGTGTTCTACCTGTGTTTAGGTGGGTTTCCTCCATGTATTCTGATTTTCTCCCACAGTCCAAAGACATGCAGTTTAGGTCATTTGGCTGTTTCAAATTGCTTCCAACTGAGAGCATGAATGGTTTTGTGTGTGGGTGTTGGCTGTGCAGTGGCCTAACAACCTATTCAGGGTGTACCCCACATTTGCCTAGAGTCAGTTGAGATAGGCTCCAGACTCCTGCAACCCTAGTAGGATTAAAAACAAATGAATGTTGATACCAGATAAACAAATAAATATTGGTTAGTCATAGTACATAACAAAGTAGAAGTAAAAACAATTTAAGTAAAATTGCTTCACACTTGAATTTTAAGATTTAAATGTGGTTTATTTTTATTTTATTGAAATGTGTAAATTCTATGAATTAAATAGGGGTGTTTGCATTTTTGTCCTATTGTCTCCGTCTTTCTGTTATATTGTCCCGCCAGTGTTTCACATAAACTACACACTGTGCTGATGTCACAGAGAGGGGCAGTATCACCCTATCATCCCTATCGCAGAGCTTTGCTCACTGCTTCAAGTTTTATATACAGTCCATATATTTTATAAATATTATTAAACAATAAGTTGGAATAAGACTTAAAAAAGTCTTGGAGTTATGGTGCTTCTTAAATAAATCTGCAATGGCAGTTTTATTAGTCTTATATAACATGTATAAAAAGCTTTATTTTAGGGGTTAGCAGTCACAAGTAACAAATCATTGATATCATTTATTCTCTTTTTAGTAGTTTTCTTCTCAATCGATCTGACAAAATATTGCATAATATATATCTGGTCAAATAATACTTATCTATCATAACTGTTGAAAAACAAAATATATACATCAAATGTTGGTTCCATTTAAGTCTTCTTGTTTGTAAAACAGTATAATTATAATTTTATAGCTTCCCTGAAAGCCAGGCTAAAGACAAATAGCTTTACTGGTGAACAAATGGAATTCTTTCCTTTTACTCTTAACACTTCATTTATTTTATTCAGGAGAAATGTTCCCTTTCTTTGAAACATTTTCTACCTGATGAAAGATATATCTGGACACTGATCAGTAAGCCTTTTCAGTCCAAGAGGTTTTTGCATTGGAGACACAAGTGGGGCCAGTTTTCACTTAAAGATATGTTGAATGGTGGCATGCTGACTGCTGAAATGTTAAAGTGGCAAAAGGCTAAGAATTGCCAAATGCTGCAAAAGAACTGTTTAATACCTTATGGGTTATTTAGATAGAAAATGTAACAATATATGTGTTGATGATTACATGCCACATAACAGGAGCATTTTCACAGTCGTGTGAAATATACAAAACGTGAAGTAATCATTTATTTCATTCATTCTAGTAGGGTTATGGGGATGCTGGAGCGTCTCTCAGCTGACTCTGGGCAACACACTGAACAGCTCACCAGTCCATAGCAAGAAGAGCCAATTAGCCTATTGTTGATTTTTTTGGAGTGTTGAAGGAAACCAGAGTACCCAGAAGAATCAAAAGTGAGCACAGGGAAGCCAACATGCCAACTTCACAAAGAAATACCCTTTGCCAAGCCTGGAACTCAAACCCAGGACTTTCTTGCATATGTGTTAACCTATATTTCTATTTATTTTTCGATTTTTATAATTATATAAATTATATTTAATATTATGATTTATAAATAACAGTTGTATATTTTCCATTCCCATCCATTTTCTCCTCTAATTTAGTCATATCCAATTCCCACCCGTCAAGTATTGCCTTCCCTATCACACAACCACCACCAACCAGGGAGGGGGACAAACATGCACATGCCCAGTCCATAACATGCAATGCTATCGCCTTCCTCTTTTAGAACTGCTCCGCATGAGTATTTGGGGGTCATCTAACACACCTGGAGGGGAAGCACTATCCGCCCCTCGTACGAATGAGCTCACAGACACCCATGATTGGCTGGTGATTGCTGTGAGTGACAGGAAACTGAGAGTATGCCATCCCTTCCTCCTGTGAGAACTCAGCCAATTCTCCACCAACTCTCCCGGTCCCGGATGGCTGTGGCATCAATCATAGTACATTTTCTCAGATTTGTGCACATTTGGAGTAAAATTTCTGTTATAGACCAATAATGTTTAGATCACTGATTGCAACTGACACCTGCATGTTTTATTATGTAATGTCCCCATGGGTGATAAAATCATACAAAGGTGCATTTACTGTGAATTAATAACTGCAAAACTATGTGACCCTTTCAAAATGTATGAGTCATTGTAGCCTGATTTAATTTTCCTTCTGCTGATGTGTGCCATTTGGTCATGTTGATATTAAACACAATGGTGTTTAACAAGCAATAATGCAGCATTCCTGCTCACCTTCCATTTTCCGTGGCTTCATTCAGTCTCACGACATGAGTGCAATCTAATAGCTAGTATGTTTGTATATAAGAAAAAAGAAAAATCGGTGTAAGTAGGTATCTAGAGACACAGCATGGAAGGAAATTTAACACCTGCATTGTATATAAGCATCATGCTTATGGTGGTTGTGTTGATACACAAATTCCTGGTCCATGACAAATAAGCTAAATGTCAAACCACAACTCTGCAGCCACCAAAAGTTACTGAAATGCAATTCAGTTTGATTACTTCTTTGCGAGTGTTCAAATCAAAGCCAGTTGTGCAGACTAACAGCAGGGAAGTCTATAAAGTGGAAACCCCTCACAGTGTGGGCCAATACTTTGGGGTCAAAGTCTGGTAACCAAAATCCTAAGATTTGCCTTGTGAAAATCAGTAGCATTGTCCAGATACGGCAGTGAAGTGAGTGAAGTGTAGAAGGCCAGACCTTGTGTTGACATAGGCTGACTAAGCAAACAAAAGTGATTAATGACCGTTGAATAATGGTTCGCATCCAAAGTGAATTAATGAACTGCCAGAGTGAGGGTCAAGTCATAGTGACCGATGTGAAATGAGTGTTGGTAATAAAAGAGAAAATGTGAATTTTTCTGGAAATGTCTTTATTATTTAATGGTATTTTTATTTTTCCTATTGTTTAGATGTAACAATTGCAGGGCATGATGGCGGTCAATCAGTGTCACAATACCAGATGGTACAAACACAAACTCAGCCTACATCAATAGTTTCAGTTGGGCCTTTGTGAAAAAGACATCACAAACCCTGTATTTTTCTTTTTAATAATATTTATTTTCATATTTACAGTACATCCCAAACACTTTCTGATTTATGTTGAAGCACAGACGCTATTTGTGTAAATTTTGATGGTCTACTTGTCTCGAAGGATAGCACACAAGTACCGCACTTTGCATTGACTGGCTTAGTTTTCCAAAACAGCAAAAGTCTAATATTTTCACAATTAATTTCAGTGACAATCTTCATCTCATGTGCTCAACACTGCATTGTGCTAGTTGCCCCAGCTTCTAAATAGCTATGATTATGTTCGGGATACTAACACATAGGTCGGTTTCCTTTTTAGTGCAATTTCTGGTGAACCATTTAAAACCGTGATTTTAAGTATTTATTTATTTTGCTTCCATGTTAGATGCCATGACTCAACAAAAGGGGCGAGTGGTTGAATTTGCCTTTGCCTACACAGGCAGTTCAGAAATGGGTGTGCCACAGCCTGGATAGGTAGAGCTGGAAAATACCCAGTGCAGGTAAATCTGTTGGGCTTTTTACATTATACAGTAGTGGCTCATCACAGATAGAGACTATCTTAGCTTCTGTAGTGTGAGGCAACTAGGAGTTCAAATCCTCCTGGATGGGACACTAGTTCATTACTTTTCCAGTATTTTTACTGGTGGCCATTTATACTGCTGGGTGGACAGAGGCACACTTGAGGGTGAGACTTTGCGCAGGGGTCTTAGCAAACTGGGAAGCTAACTGGTCACACAGTACAGTATACACACACACACACACACACACACAATATATATATACATTTTCTCAACATTAACTTTTCAGCTGTTGTTTACTGTATATTTTTCATAGAGATAACCCCAGTAATATATTTTCAAGGGCATATTTTTGCATAATATAAAAATATTTACTGTAGTATATCTGGTATATCGGTACAAGTGCCATTAAAATCTTATTTATATTTATTTACTTTCATGACTAGAAGACCACACATGTAAGGATGGCAAACTTCGATAAAAATCAAGCAACAAATCCAAATCAGACCTCAAATTAGCTAGGCCAGAAACATTTATGCAGTCAGTAAACAGGCTTGTCTTAAGTAGCAACTGGCACGAAAACAGGATGGAACCATGGACATTTCATCACAAGCAAGTCTGTGCAAACTGAGTCCTTAAGTAGCTTAAATGAGTGTAAATGAGGAACACCTGGGAATACTTAGAACTGTGTGAGTGGGACTGTGAGTGGGAAGTGTAGTCCAAAGACTCCATGTTTGTAGGAAGAGGGGAGTTATGGGAAATGTAGCCAGGTGTGGATGCTGGAGCTTAAATTTTAAAGTTGCAAATTTAATTTATATACACTATATGGACAAAAGTTTATGGACACTTGACCATCAGACCCATATGTAGCATCGTCCCAAAGTTGGTACCACAAAGTTGAAAGCACAATCATGTAGAATGTTTTTTTTCTGCTTTTGGGTTGTAATGTCTCCTCACTAGAATTAAAAGGCTCAAACCTGTTCTAGTTTGACAGTCCCCCTGCCTACACAGTGAGCTTCATGAGGACATGCCTTGCCATGGTTGGAGTAGGACAACGTGAGTCACTTGCTCAGAGCCTCACTACCCCACCTGACATTAGTGCCTGACCTTAATAATGCTTTTGTGGATGAATGGTCAGAAATCCTCATAGCCACACTCCAAAATCTAGTGGACAGCCTTCCAAGAAGAGTGATATGAAACCTGAAATTCAACGATCAAGAAACCAGACGTGACCTTAAGGGTTATGGTCAAGTGTCCTAAAAGTTTGTCCTTATAATGTAGGTAGAAGAATGTAGTCATTTTTACATTCTTTCTTTAAAAAGGATCAATAAATTAGTCAGAGTCAAAACCCTTGTAAATGGATGGGGTTTATTTGTAGGTATGTGTAGCATTGGTGGTGTGTCTGAAATTGCCAGTGACATTTAAATATAAACAGGAATCCTACTGCACCATTAACATTTGTCAGCATTCATATACTGTACATAAGTGCAATATTTCTTGCTTCGTTCATGCTAACTGTGTCAATGAAAGCTGCATAGAGTCATTTTGACACACTGAATGAACTGACAACAGACATTCTAAATGTAGGTTACAAAACTTGTTACATGAGAAAAGACAGATTGAAAACCATAACAAGGAAAAAAAAGAGAAAAAACAGTTTAAAAAAAAGTTTTTTACAGGTTTTTTTTTTTTTTTTTTTTTTTTAGAATTTAACTTCTACCATTTTTTCCACAGTAGTATCATGTCACATCAATCATCGTATGAGTAATTTTCAGCAAATACCCCCATTATAAAAATTTCTATTTTCTTTTCAGGAATTGCAGTCAATGAAGTGAACAGTGTTAAAGTCGAGTGCTAAAATAAAGGCACTGTTTTTTTAAATGAACAAACAAAATGCCTGCCCACAACTTGAAGACATTCAGTTCAGTCTCATATCGTTGCTCCCAAAGGCGAAAGAACTCTTTTTCTTATTACTAAGGCATACTTCCTTTTTGTATACCTCAGCTTTTATGTTTAGCTGTTCATCGGTAATCCATTGGCAAGAGCAACTAAAAAGTGTCTCCAGTAACAGTGTATGTACTATGAGACGATTTTACAAAAAGGTGAGTTGTGTCTAAAATTGTCACTGACATTTAAATATAAACAGGAATCCTACTGCACCATTAACATTTGTCAGCATTTATATACTGTACTGTACATAAGTGCAATATTTCTTGCACATTATATGACCTTCATTTATGCTAGCTGTGTCAATAAAAGCTGCATAGAGTCAATTAAGATAACCTAAAGATACTGAAGCAGCCCAGAATAGTGTAAATTCTGATTCCTGAGCACAAGAAAGTACCCTCTAGACCTCGTTGCATCTGTAACATATTAAGATCAACCTTGTTGACGCTGTATTCATTGGCTAGCTGCTGTTGAGGAGTTTATGTGACCAAAAACTTTCACCAGTCCATGGAAAAGAGTATTTCATAGCATTGCTCCTCTGTAAAGCTTGACTCTATGGCACTGCAAGATACCACTGATTGGGTTTTACTTTTTGCTTCAGGTGAAACACTAGTAAGTAAATACAGCAACATGGGGTGCATCCCAAAAACCTCATTTGTCGTTTCCTTGCTCCTTGATCCTTTCTTGAATCCTTTTGTCTGCCATTTTTGCAGGCCGTCCTAATTCTCCTATTTGAGCATAGACACCATTTCCATGAGTCCCTCCATGTTTGTTTGATTCCTAAGACACAAAGATTAGATGCAAATGAGGGAAGCGGAGATGTGATTTATTTCTTTATAAATACACCTATAGGGTCTGTCTGCGTTAGATGTTCAAAATCTTCAAGATTCTCTCTTGCACTGTGGCCCGTGGATATTTTTTATGCTGGTGGTAAAGTTAGAGCAACACCAGTCTCAGGAAGTTCTTTATCCTTGCCACTATCAATCCACGTCCATTAAAGCTGGGTCAATAGCCACCCATTCTAAACTGACAACATGCTTTGAAAAAGGTGCTGGCAAACATTTCCAGTATGCATACACAGAATGCCAAGCCAAGCTTCATAAAGTATTTGAGCTCCAAGATTACAGCATCCTGTATGCCGAACAAGCCATCTTGGTCTATTTCAACATCTGGCAAACAGCTGTTTGATAGCTGGGCCTCCTCTATTACCACAGCCATTTGCGACCCTTTGCTTCAGCACTGATGGGGCAGGAACTGGGCAAAAGGGTAATTCAGCACCCCTCTATCACTTCAATAATTTGGGAAATTGTATAAACTTTCTTTTTTCTAAATTTTTTGTGGTGATATGCATGATGGAAAGCTAACTTGCTCTGTACATGGCCACAAAGATGACTACTAGAGTTTTCTGCATATAAAGGAATCTTTCCTGCCAGCAGGTGTCTGGGTTTACTTTTTTATTTATTTTTAAAAAATATTTTTAAATCTTACTAGAATCCTGTTGGTTTTTGTTATGTTAGTTTATTCACTGCCTCACATATTTGCCAAACCGCTTAATCCCACTAGGGTCTGAGGAGGCTGGGGCTTATCTCAGCTGATAATGTGTGAAGGCAGTGTACACCCTGAGCAGCTCACACAGGGCCAACTCACACACAACCATTCACATTCACACATGGGATAATTTGGAACAGCTAATTTGCCAATTTGACTAATGTACATGTCTTTGGACTGTTGGATTAAACTCGAGTACCCAGAGGAAACCCATACAAGCACGGGGAGAACATACAAATTCCACGCAGAAACGCCCAAGGCCAGGACTCGAACCCACGACCTTTTTGTTGTCAGCCGGATGTGCTAACCGCTATGTCACAGTTCCACTCAGTGTTACTTCAGTCACTTAATTTTTGCATGCCAAGCCCAGTTTGCCAGATAGTTTTGACCATGTCTGCAACTTATCTGTTTCATAATAAAGCGTTAAACCGCACATATGTCCCACCTAGTGTGCGCTTCTGTCCAAGACAGTTACTTAGAAAGGTCTCTTGATCTGCTGAAAAAAAAGCTAATTCCTTAATCCATTAATCTATAAAAATAAATCTAAAGATTTAAACAAAATGTTCAAGCCAACAGAAATTACACTGTTTATCTTATTTCAATTCCATTGTGACCTTGGACTTTGCAATAAAACACAATACGATCCAGCATTACCTCTACCAAAACTGTGGTGATTTACAAGGCTTTCTCCCCCACCATGACTCAGAATTTTATACACAAGGTTTGATCTTTGATGTTGATAATAAATTTATTTCCTAAATACCAATAATCTGATGTTATTAGAATGTGAGAGACTGCTGCAGTCCTCTTCAGTGCAAATGTTTGTGGATCAGAGGATCTTGGCCTTGGTATTCCCATCAAGAAACCAAACATCTCAAATTATATGCCAAACCTTTCATGATAAGAAAATGTTATTAGATTGTATGCACTCTTATGATTTTTGTGGATATTGTTCCAGTCATCCGAACTGTTTACAGATAGACCTGTCAGCAGATTACTACTGGTGTTTTTATCAGTATCCATAGATCAGATTTTGGAGCCATGAAGTCTGATTCTATGGGGCTTTGGTTCAAACGTCATTTTTTCCAGCACTGTTTTTGGCAGTAATGTGGAGTGAAGCTACTTAGCTTTTAATGGAAAAAGAGCCTTCTTACCAGAATTACATAAGATCTCTTTTCAGCTTGTACAATTTGGTTTTGCCTTTTTCCTTGCACTGGTTCAATCTGGGCCGGCACAGTGGTGTAGAGATTAGCACGTCTGTTTCATAGCAAAAAGGACATAGGTTTGATTCCTGGGCACTCTGGGTACTCTGGTTTTCTCCCACAATCCAACGACATGCAAATTAGCTGTTCCAAATTGCCCATAGGTGGGAATGTGAGTGTGAATGATTGTATGTGTTTTGCTCCTGTGATGATCCTGCAGGCACTTCAGGGAGTACTCTGTATTCATCCACTGATGGCTGGGATAGACTCTAGCCTCCTTGTAACCCTTATAGCATTAGGCAGTTCGGCAAATAAGTCAATGAAAGTGAGTGGTTCAATTTGCATTTCTGCGTTTCTGTTCATCAGTTCATTTATTCATCTGCAAAACAATTAAATCCCACTAGGGTCGAGGGGAAGCTGGAGCCTATCTCAGCCAACTTTAAGGGAAGGTGGGAAGTGGGAAGGTGTGTGAAGTTTGCTGAACACTGCAGGGCCATTGTTTATGTTCTGTATTGTTATTTCTATTAATTAATGCATTTGATCATAGCTTAATATATCCTGTATTATTCAGCACATCTATTTTCCAAGTG
>JBCNYG010000017.1:5920499-5934734 GCA_039654305.1 Porochilus rendahli | reverse complement strand
AGATGGGCGCCAGCCTCCCCGCGACCCTAATTAGGAATAAGCGGTTCAGAAAATGAATGAATGAATGAATAAAATGATGGAAACAGTGATATTTTACTCAAGACTAAAGAATAGGCCATTGGGTTGCCGTCAGCATGTTTCTGCCCTGCAATGGCCTGCCAAGTTGTGCAGGGAGTACTCTGCCCTCGCCCAGAGTCTGCTAATATGAGTTCAGAAAATAAATGAATAAATGACATCACAAATGATAATTTTATTTCCTGTTCAGATTTTTTTTTTTAGTTTAATAGTATTTTTCCTTTTCAACATTATTTGTTATGTCTGTCCAGGCTTCAGCTGCCACTGTGCACCAGGTGCACATGGTTGACTAGGCATATTGCACAAGGGTGGTCTGCAGTTTGTCTTCCCTGGGCATCCCTTGCACAGCACCTGGTGTTTCCAGGCAGTCTCCCATCCAAGCACGAGCCAGGCCAGACCCTGTGTTGTTTCTGAGATCAAATGGGAATGGGTGTTCACAGGGTGGTATGGAGTATTAAATGCTTAGAGCCTGACTTAATATTACTAGCATGCAAATATTTTTAAGTTTTGTACATGGTAAGATAATCTGCAAACATATAAATAAATCTTAATGAAGAATGAAAGGTAGATAGAAACCCGCAATAGATAGGTTGCAACTTTGAAAAATATGTTTATAAGACTGAAACCAGGTGTACTTGAGAGATAAAACATGGTGTCATCAGGGAGTATTTGAATAATAAGAACAATAACATTGAACATGCTATCAGGATCCAATGATGAGGGATGCAATCAGCACATCTACTCATTTGACTGGATATGGCACAGAAATATGTTGAGGGGGGAAAATACCTGAATTGAACCAGCACAAGGAAAGACCAATGGAAATAAAGACTTCAAAATAAAGTTTTTCCTGGTTAGATCATAATATATAACAAATGTGCACCACACTAAATGTTCCTGTTGAATTAAAAATGAAATAAGAGTAGTTACACAATACATATTGCTCACATATATGCAACAAGCTGTTTCCTGTCTGCTTAATCCATGTTATAGGAAATAAAAAGATTCAAAATACATTATGCAGGCAGATCCTGACATGCACCTTAGCACCTTACTTCAGAAGTGTAAGATGGAGCTGAGTTATGGCAAATAATATAGTTCTCTGTCATTGTAATACTCTGTAGTTTGTCATCATACAAAAAGACACCAAGCTATATTTATACTGTCATCCTTCACACCTGGAACACATTACTCATTTCTCTTTAACACAAATCAGCAGTTGGATTGAATTTAGGTTGACTATATAGCTAATACACTGAAAAACTGCTTTCTTGCTCAGTTATTAAACTCTGTATTCTGTTTCCCGACAGCCTGATTACAATCATGTCAAGGGCAGTATTTTTACAGTGAAATACAATGCACTAATATGCCTAGGGTATATTAGCTGCATAACCTAAACAGACACTTGTTCCTTCTCTTTCATTTTAGTTCCATTTAAAAGGAGGGAAATAAAAATACCACTTGCATCTCCTCATATTAATGCAAAGCAAGAATGTCCTGAGTTACCCCCAAAACAAGCATGGAAATAATCTGGACTGAACTAATAAGCCAAAAGGCAGCATGAAGTGGATCTGAACCAGTGAAGTAGGTTATCCCAAAACACTTATATAACTGGAACTACCAGCTTTTAAATTCTGGAAAAAATCAGTTTGTTCTTCCTAAACCACAGACTCAGCTTAACAGAGGACTCCCTGTGCAATATGTTTTCAGACAGACTGTCTGAGGTTGTGCTGAACCAAGAAGAATTTATAAGGTGCATTCTTGGCCAGATGCTTTCCTTAAAATTAATTCTGGACCTGGATCACTTTATTTGACAGTTTGGAGGGATGCCTCATTCCACTGTCAGATCTCAGGTTATTAAGTAAATGTTATAACAGTTTATATCAATAGCTAGTGTTTATCCAGCTTCAGTCTGGCTGATAGACAGATTATTTTAAAGAACAGATGATGGGTGAGCAATCAAGTGAAGTTTCTACACTTTGCAACTTTAGAAGGAAGTGATTGCTTCCATGTCATTTATTGCACTGTGCAATCAGTTGCACTGAAATGAAAACATCAAAAAAAGCAGCAAAAAACATCCAGTACAAAAGAATGATAAAATGATTCTTATAATATGTGTTACAGTTAAACACGGTGGTGTAGTACGGCGAACCACGTCTGCATCTCATCAAGAAAGTCCTGGGTTTGAGTCCCGGGCTCGGCGTGGGCGTTTCTCCGTGGAGTTTGCATGTTCTCCCCGTGTGTGCGTGGCATTCCAGTTTCCTGGAATTTCAATTGAAATGTACATTAGGTTAACTGGCTGGTCCAAATTGCCAAACTTGTGAGTCTGAGTGTGAATGGTTGTTGGCCCTGCGATGGTCTGGCGAGCTGTTCATTGTTGTCCTATTGTTGGCTGAGTTAGGCTCCAGCCTTCTTGTGTCTTGTGGGATTAATCATTTCAGCAAATGAATGAGTGAAAATGTGTTACAATATTTTTTAAATTTCACTGTAATGAAATTATTTACAAATTTTTTAGTAACTAAGTAATAGGTAGATGAAGCTACAGGGGCAGTGTGTTCCATGTTTTTAGTAACTTAGCATGACTTAACACGAATTCATGAATTTCTGGATAAATATGCACTGTACACAAATAATTAATATTTTCTCTCCATCATATCTTCGTTTACAAGTATTGTCAAAAATCAGCCTTTTGGGAGTAAGTGTGAAGTCAACGCATATTAAGTGTCTGCTCCAATTCCAAAACAAAATCTAAAACATCGAAGATAAAGTTGTGATGTTAGTCATCAAGCTGTTGAGTGAACCTGTGGAGCGCGATGCCTTTGGAAAATTCAATCCAAGCTGTTATTACAGACCTGCTGGCATTTTCTTTCAGCAGGATGGGACTGGAAATGGGAAACAGGATGAGAAATAAGCAAATTAATTAGATGTATTTATTTAACAGCCTGACATGTTTAATACACATGAAAAGAACATAACAGCGCAGTGATATTTCCACAGAACATAACAAGTGAAATTCCACGGGTAAAAAAAATAATAGGAACATATAAGACTCACTCTTACATTATTACATCTATCTATCTATCTATCTATCTGTCTGTCTGTCTGTCTGTCTGTCTGTCTGTCTGTCTGTCTGTCTGGAACCAGCAGGAAAAAGTGTCTGTGTGTGTACTGTAAGGCATTTCAGTTTCTTGGTAGTTTTTCATATGGAATAGCCTTCATTTCTCAGAACAAATAATAGAGTAATGAATTTCAGAAGCAAGTTTTTTTTTGTCATTCTGAGTCTATAGTGAAACCCACAAATGCTGATTCTCCATATGCACAACTAGCCTTAGGAAAGGTAATAATATTGCCCTTTAATCCTACCTTTTTTCCTATTGTGTATATAACCACTTCAGTCTTTCTAATGGTATTCTGTATGTATTAATAGGCGGTAGAGATTTTCATTGTTAACTTGAAACTTGAACTTAATCAGAAAACAGTTTTCAGCTGCGCTGACATAATTGCAAAAAATGTTTTCTACTTACTATTTACTTATAATTTGGGGGCAGCTGTAGCCTAATGGCTAGAGAAGTGGCTTTGGGACCTAAAGGTCACTTGTTTGATTCCCGAGCAGGAAAAATGTGTAGCGGTGGGGGGGTGTGAGCTGCACCTTCCCTTCCCCCACATTCATGGCTGAAATGCCCGTGAGCAAGGCACTAATCCCCCAAGTGCTCTCTGGGTGCCCCCAATATGAGTGGCAGCCCACTGCTCCTAGTGTGTGTGTGTGTGTGTGTGTGTGTGCTCAGTTGCTCATAGTTGCTGAAAACTGGCCTCTGTAGATATTCCATTAAAAATGCAAAGGTGTCCACCTATAATAGTTATATGTGTTTGTGTGTGTGTGTGTGTGCATGTGTGTGTGTGTGTGTGTGTGCATGTACTTGTGTGCTGTGAAGGTGCTGACCCCAATTTAACACCCTCTGTCATTCTTAAAGAAAGAAGGAATGTTGTTTGTTCCGTATATTCAGTCCATACCCTAACACACTAACATAACTTTTTAAGAGTTATGTCTACAATTTTGAGCTTGTATATTCAGTGAATATCAAATATATTTGCCATGAGGTCATAAATCCATGGTGCACTTTCAGTGTACTTATAAAATAAGTAATGGAGGTAGGAAAAATCTTTTATTTCTCTAAAGTTTTTTTTTTCCGCACCTGTTTCTAACTCCTACCTATGTTATATACAATACTTTGTGCACGGCATTGTAGAATGGGCCTACATTTCCCAGGATGTTTATCAGTATGGCACCTGGCATTGTCCAAATGGTAAAGGGGTACTTTGGGTAATGGAAACTTTATATGAATTTATATTGGTGAGATCACCCTCGAATCAGGCCATGGTTACTCATCAGGGAATAATTACACTTTATGTGGTTGTTTATATAATTGCAACGAATGAGAAAACACATGAATCTTAAACATACCATCCACCGCTTGTAAAAAGCTAGATGTTTTTTCACTTTGTTTTGATTTCCCACACATGATTAGCCCCTGTCCTGGTCATAGCTTTGTGCCGATGATGTAATGATGCATTGTACAGATTTCCAGGAGCTGGATTTGTGGCTAACGCCTGAAACTGCAAAGTTTATATTACACAACTCTTGCAATGATCATATCCATAGTCTTTGCTAGCAGACTTTATTCTGCAGATTTCTGAAAAAGTGCGAGAGTCACTGACTCAGATTTATTGCTTTATTTCATGATTCAGGTTAGTTAGGTTCCATTTGTACAGAGATTTTAAAGTCCTATTCAAGGTTTTTTACTGGTGTTTTAATATAGCATTTATTCATCATCTATCATTAAATTTCTAAACTGCTTAATCCAAATTAAGGTCACGCTATCTCGGCCATATATTTCACTCTCAGGCTCTGATCAAGGCGAAATCGAAAATGAAGTCTCAATTTTAATGGCCCCAGATGGAAACGTGCAGCCAAACTGATATGAGCTGTATCAGATTCTCAACAATCGGACAAGCAATCGGAGACAGGCTGCACAAAACAGACTGGTAGGCTATCAAGACCTGTTAATACTTCTTTATTCCCCTGAACAGAACTACTTTTAAATGAAATCGCTGTACCCAGAGGTACCCTCACGAAAGCATTTGGAGAACATTCAGAGTCCACACAGAAACATCCGAGCTCGGGAATCGAACCTAGGACCTTCTTGCTATGAAGGGGTTTTGATTTTAGTTTTTTTCCCTTGTGCATTTATCCAATTTTTTAAATATATTATATAATGTAAATTATGGTGTGCTTATGGCTTAAAAATCAAAATGAGCTACTTTTTTTAATGAAAAAATAAAACGTCCTCCTTTAAGCATATGATATGTTATACAATGGAAAAAAATGCTTTCATGAGATTTGCAAATCATTGCATTGTGATTTAATTTACACAGTGTCACAACTTTTTTGGAATTGGGATTGTATCGTGCACATGGTCAGATCAGTCACGGTGAGGTGAAGTTGATGAAACAAATCATACTGAACTGAGTCTGGATGTATTCCAGTGTATGCTGATCAATTATAGAAATCTGAATGAATCTGCCTCTTTAATGGAAAAAAGCAAAAATGATGGGCTGCATTTGTTAAAAGCTCTGAATGAGTAATGAAATCTCAACACTAGTTGTGCTCTAGCTGTCTCAAAATAAAAGAAAAACATCTGTTTATGTGCTTAGTTTAGCATCAAGTTACAAATCAAGTAACACATGGTAGTGTGTATTTGAGCTCCTTTTTTCACCACAAATATGGACAAAAATAAGAGAAAAATCTCTTAACGAACTGTTAGGATTTCAAATGTTACACACTGCGTCCAAAGCTTTACTTAAACCACTTATTTTTTTGTGGTCATATTGTTAGTAAGCTTTTAGTATGATGAGAAATGATTTTCAAAATCAATAAATAAATCAATATAAATCTAAACTTTTTGAACTGTGACTCTTCTCACCATGAAGATATTTTCCTCATAATCCTGTCTCATGACCATCTGGGAAACATTGCTTGAACTCTCAGACAGTGAATGAGTGTTTTTATTTCTTTGACTGTGTGAGTTAAATAGACTGTAAACACTCAGTAAATTTTTTGCTTTTTATTTGTAGATACATCCAATTATCCATAATGGGAAATGCGAAAGACTTGTGCCTTTTTTCCAAAAATCCAATTAGCAGGTTTTCTTTTCATGCTTTCATTAGGACAAGAATGGACCTATTTATTAATTTTAACAAGATTCGCGTATTCACAGATCCGTTCTCATAGTGAATGCACTTCCTTTAATAATAGACTATAAACCTGACAGTTCTTTGAGTGAATGCCAGCATCAGTACTGGTACAGATTACTCACATAGTTTCAGCCTTTTTCTTAAAAAACACATTTGCTTGTTTATTGTTTAGTTGTTTGTTTGCTACCTTATAAACTGAAGCTTAGATAATGTGTTGGACCAGTCACCTGGACAAATATTTGGAAAATAATGCCACAATGTGTATACATTATATTCACCATGTTTCCACTGCGGAAACCTGGTTGGCGCCTTAAACCATTTTCTAAAAGCAGACAATAATTATTAGATGCCAAGAGAGTGAATAAAGAGTCTGTAAATTGCGTTAACTGTGTTAAATATCAGGCTAATATATATTATAAACCTTGACAGTTCACAGGTCATTTTCAGAGTTCAGGAAATCTAAAATTACTGTGTGGTTTTTGCTGTTAATTCAAAACTCAACATCATTTCAAATAATCTATATTTACTATACATCATACCATAACCATGCACCATATATTGTATAAATATGACCCTGTCTGGTCTTCAGCTATTAATAAATTAATAATAACCAATTTATCGCTGAAATCTGAAAAGCCATTAAATAGTCCAAGGTCATCCACAGAACAAACACCTGAACCTGAGGTGAATAATTCTTTTAGTATATACTACACAGTATCATAAAAAGCAAACTAAATTAGGATTTTTAAAGTTTGTTTTAACACATTTTTTAAGCATGACAGATGTAGTTCAGGTGACCTTTACGCACAGTGTCAACAGACCATAATCACACCCTGTAACAGCATCTTTCTAAACTTTTTTAGTTTTAGTATATACAGGGTGACCCAGAAGAACCTCCCACATTTCAAACCTAAATAATAAAAATAATCAAATTATTATTCAAGCAGTTTTTATTCATCATTTTTCTGGGGAGGCTTGAATACATTAAGCCTGAAGAACTTGATGTGTGGATCACTATAGATCACTGAAAGTTTTCTGAATGGGTTATCTTGTTGCATGCCAATGTTGTGTTGCTGGCCAGTACCCATAGGTTATGGGGCTACCTTAAATCACAAGTGTATACTGATCGACCACAAACTAATGAAACCCTTAAGGTTGCTATTCAGCAGGAGATAGCCGCTGTTCCACCTGACATGACCCGTCTCATGCCTGAGAAACCTCATGTGACCATGAGAAACCTTAAGTTTTGGACAAAAGCATTATCCACTTAGGATAATGTCTATTTTTATTCATTTTAAATGTTTTCTCATTTTGGATTGGTGGAAACCCATTAAATAATTCATAATATTGTTCTACGAGCCGATTGATTGCATTATTGCTATCTGAAAAATTTCATGATTATTGCACAATTGTCATGCACAACATAGTAACATGACTGTCCACTTTAGAAACATTTTGAATGAATAATACAACAATTTTAGCATTCAGATTTCATATAATATGGAGATTTATTTGATCTCGGGCTCTTTGACCTGGCAACCGAATAATTCTCCATATCATACTTCACCTCATACAATAACTGCTTAA
Organism: Porochilus rendahli; assembly: GCA_039654305.1. Lineage (NCBI taxonomy): Eukaryota > Metazoa > Chordata > Actinopteri > Siluriformes > Plotosidae > Porochilus > Porochilus rendahli. Next base: position 5,926,820 of record JBCNYG010000017.1, on the reverse strand, counting down.
TCACCCCTAAAGAGTAAACCAATCAGATTGTGCCAATACTGTGTAGTTTACACACTATTTATATTTATTGTTTTTTATTGTTCCCAATATCTCTAAACATTATAAACTAGTTTTACTGTCTACAGTATATGTGAATGGTATTACTGTTTTAGTTGATCATTATGGACCATAATGCTACACTGACATCTGACATCAAATAATTCTTGGTACTAATGCGTTGTGGGAATTGCATAAATTGAATTTTTGACCCAGATTGCTTTAGGGTTAGTAATTACTCACAACTTGTATTAAAAATAATAAAATGACTTATTAAATTGGGATGAAACTTTCATAACATTTATGTTTACAAACAAAGTTTAGGTTTACATTTCCCAGGATGATAACAAGAATAAATTTTTTTTAAATATAAGTATATATTTTATAAGTATATATTTTGGTATAAAAACTCTTTTCTTAGTTAGAAACAAATACTTTCATAGAAACTAGTTTTTCTCTTCTACCTTTACCCTCTGAGTGGATCCGTTAAGGGAGGAATGAATCACTGAATTGGGAAGTATGCAGAGGGTGACTGGTTTCTTCCTGATTTCTTTTCCACCTGTTTTCTAAAAGGCTAATTCAAGAGTGGTGAATTAATCTGCTGTTCATCAGAGCTGTCCCTTCTATACCGCAAAGGTAAATGTTATTAGTAGCCTCAAATTTACAGTCAGCATTAGGAGAACAAAGTGACAGTCAAGTGCATCAAACACCAGCACAGTGCAATGACAGTTGGTGCATGCACAGTGTATAAAACCAGCATCCTGCTTGCTGAGTTCATTTGTGATGTGCCAACAATAGCCCAACATGTGAACTTACTCTTGTACTGAAGTCCATGAATTCTTTTAAAATTTCTTCAGTGAAAAGAGTGAAATAATATAAAAAAATACTTTGGCAATAACCATGTTCATGTCCAGGTGGCCACATGACTCTGGAGTGTTGTGGTAGAACACAAGGTTTCTGCACAAAAGTTATATTACCCACTTTTTTTAAACAAACTACCTAGTTTAAATTACTATTATGGTTAAGAAGTAATAAGAATGGGAAAGGATACATTGTGCTTCCTTGACTAAACAGAAAGTGGCCCACTGGATATCAACAATGGCTTCGAGGCTCCTACCATAATCTCACTCACTCATTTGGTGAACCGCTTAATGCTACTAGGGTCACAGGGTGGGACGCTGGAGTCTATTTCAGCTGACAATGGCCAAAGGTGGGGTACATCCTGAAAAGCTTGCCAGACCATTGCAGGGCAACACACACACAACTATTCACCCTCACACTCACATCTATGGTCAATTTTGAACAGCCAGTTGGCACAATGTTCATGCCTTGGCTTTCAGGACTTTGGAAGGAAACCAGAGTGCCTGGGGGAAACCTATGCACGCATGTACATGCTAACTCCACACAGAACCACCCTAACCCAGGACCTTCATGCTGTGAGGCTGATGTGCTACCTACTACACCACCATGCCACCCTTCTGCCATAACCTGGCAGGCTAAAAGGAATGTCTAATTTTTCTGTAAAGTCAGGTTTCCAGGTCTGGCTCTAGAGCACCCGGCATCCTGCACATTTCAGTGTTTTTCTTTTCTATTATCCACCTGATTTAAATATTTAGCTAATTACTGGCCAAAGTGGGTATATGTTTGATAGTAGCTAGCTAGTTAATTTCAGTTGTTCTTTGTACAATTTTTCAAAATTAATAATGTTCTACTGATAGATATGTAGCATAACCAATGCAATACACAGGAACTGTTCTGTTTTTCATGCTGTGATCTTGAAACAATTAACATCTTCCTCTTACTGGAATTGAATTCAGACATCGGAATGATTTCACATGCCTGCAGTTTTCTGTTGATGTCTGGATGTTCGTCCTGTACTCTGTTCAAATATGACCTCCAAATATCTTTTTACATTGAATTGCAATCAAACCTTATAATCATGTATATTTATTTGTGATGTTTATTTCCCATTCCAATGAAGCACACTGTGCAAGGAAAAAAACTACTATTTTGATTGCATTATCAGACTACCTAAATGTGAATGTGAAAGGACAGGAGGTTTTTTTCCAGGCAGAGGAGCTCAGTCATAGACAGAGAGTTAGGCCAAGATCTGAAATTCTCCTTGAATGGAAGACAAAAAGATACAAATGCCTTTGCTCAGTTTGTCTGCATCTAAAACGTGCATGAATTAGTCCAGACAGACCTGGAGCCCCTTCAGGTCGTTCTGGATGCACTCCAGAAAACCTTACACTGAAATTTGAAATCCCCTGGGGACTTTATTTTTCCATTTTGTTACCAGCAAGACTTCCACAAGCATTGCAAAAAGTATCCGTAGTATTGGAACAACATTAAGTTAATAGAACGCAGTATTCCCTGAAAAAAGGATTCTCATCATGTTTCATTCTGAGCTGTCTTTGGCTGGTTTTTGCAAATGAATGATTATTTAGACTAGAAGAAATACCCCATTGCTAGACTTAATATATCAAAGGTATAATTATTTATTGTTTCAAATATTTCTTCCAAATATTAACATTTCGTATTACCTCACATATACTTCATGGAGCATAAGAGCAAAAGCAACAACAAAACAACAGAAGTGATGCACAGTGATGTAGTGGGTGGTATTTTTGCCTCACAGCTTCAGGATTTCAGCTTTGAACCTGAGCTTGGCATTGAGTCCTTGTGGAGTTCCACATATTCCCCCCATTTTAATGTTTGTTTTTGCCACGTTCTCTGGATTTCTTCCACCCCTGAAAAACATCAATTGCCTATTGTGGAAATGATTGTACACAAGGTGCCCTGCAATAGCCGGCTATATCATTAGGGGAAAATTCACCCACATTGAGCTCAGTGTAACAGGAATATCGCTGTATGACACATATAAAGCAATTACTACAAGTAAGTGAATAACAGAGTAAGTTTTTTTCCATGTACAGTAGAAGGTTTGTCGAGGTTTACATGATGTAGCATATTGCTTAGATTCTTGGGTTTTGTATATTTGGATTCTGTCCAGGTTATATCGTTTGCTGATTGGCTGATCCCTGCCTAGGGTTTTCTTTTTCTTTTCTTTTTTTTTTTAAACTACGGTTTGCTTCATAGTTTGAATTTGTCTGCATGTGCTTAATAAACTCTTAATTGCAACAGTATGCTTTCCTGACATTCATCATCATGTACATGTCTGTCTCTCTTATTGTGCATGACAATTTGTCATGACAAAGAGAATGGCTGGTTTTTCCTATTTTTGATTTTTTGTTAAATAGATATACATGTAAAGCTGTTTTGGCGTGTGCATGACAATGCTCTAAACAGGAAAAAAACAGTCAGCAAGCCTGACATGTCTGTTTCTGTATACTTCAGGTTTGACTTGAACATAGAGACTGGTGTTAAATTAGAATACACTTTCATACAATATATTCTGGTATGGTGCTTCGTGGTCATGAGCTGCCAGAAAACATTTACCACGTATTATTACTTATTCATCATCAGTACATTCTCAAAACCATTTGAAACCCTGAATAAATAAAACATGTTAAAGTTGCATTATTGCTATGATGGAACCATCAAACAAAACATTCTGTTTGATATGAAAGGCAGACATTAATGTAAACCACACTGAAATGCCTGATAAAAAGAGAGAAAGTCATGCTTTAGATAACTAATGCCACTGGAGCCATAGAGTGGAGTTCATAGTCTATATGTTGTATCTTTCATTATCAGTTCATTTTGGCTGAATACTAAGGTTTCCTGGTGAAACAACCCCACAGGCTTAATATCTCGTATTCACCAGTTTTACACTGCATTGTATTGATTCTGTGACTGTTTACAATAACAATAAAAAGACCACATGACAAGAAGAAGAATCTTGTGCATGCACAATAACTTCACAGTGCAACCCATTTAAAAAAAAAAAATGGAAGTGGAAAAATCGAATAGAAATCAAGTGTTAAGAAACAAAATGTTTACTATTATAACCACACTCTGTGCAGGGGTCAATGACGCTTATGCACAGGAGTAAGCAAATGCTTCCAGAAAGACATTGTGACTGGTTCTACTTTATTTACAAATGATAACATTGTATTTCCTCCTTAATTAACATACCTGCTAAGTGAATGTAATTCTGTATACAAAGTTGCAATCAGTTCACTTTTCTACTTATCGAGCTAAGTAACAGCACTGACAGCGGTTGCCATCTGTCTGTTTAACTCAGTCATACAATATCTGTTTGGAAGTCTGTGTTGTCTTGGTCTGTGTTCAATAGCCTGCATGTGTTCCCCACCTGTGACCGGGCCACTCAGTTCAAGGAATACACACACATCTTATTTTGATTAACCACACCCTGGGAATTTTCTTTACCCGGAAAAATTTTCATTGTGTTCAAAAACACCTTTAGTGCTGAAATAAGTCTTACAGGGTTATATTAATATTTGATTGCAGCTCATCCATAGAGACCTAATTATATGGATTTACATCCATATCTGTATCATATATGTATCAACCATTCACTCTTACTCATGTACTCACTAACTCCTGGTGAAGAACTACAATATCCCAGAACAAAGGCCCCATTCAACACTAATAGAAATTCCATCATTGAACCACAGATAAAATACAATAACAGATTGTACCAGTGGTCTTGATTTGGCTGCCTTTCTTGGTCATATTCAGTTGTGAAGCAGGAGCCACATTATTTTTGCACCTAGTGGTCAGAAATAGGAGATACAGGCACTAATATTGGTGCCTCATGATCGCTCACTGGGTGCATTCCAAAACCTTTAAATGGCATCATCACATGATTTGTAGGTGACTCTTGCAACTGTTGTTGTGAAAGTGCATATTTATTTACAAATAGAATGAGATTGCAGAAATTCGACCTGCAAAAGGAAAAATGTTTGCTGTCCAAAAAGATCATGAGAACAAAATGACAGTTTGCCAATGACCTTAGAGACCAGGCAGCTATTAATTCAACTTATTATTGTTTTTGCCACAAGTAACTGTCTAACTGAACTAAACACCTGGCCTGTTCAGTGTGGGTGCTGTGAATTCTTGTGTATTTAAGTGCAGGGTAGGTTGGTATTTTTTTTCCTGTCAAGCTTTTGTGAAGTTGGATGATATACATGATTAATGACCAAATTGTTTGTGATTTGAACACGTGTGAGAGACCTTTGCAAAAACATGCCCCAAGTGAACAGAAAAACATCTGTCTAAAGAAATGTGTACCTACACATCAGGCTGATTCTTTTAGGACTGCTGTCTTGCATACATTTTGTACAAGGGGAAACTCAACTACTGTGTTAACAGCTGCAGCAGAACGAATTTGATCTGTTAACAAAAAAGAACACTTCAAGTCCAAAATAGTTCCCAAACAAAATGGATAGAGGTGTTTTGGACCAGAATGGGTAGTCACATGACTGGCCAAATCTACAACTATAAGGTTTTTCACCACTGCTTTCCACTACTATGGCTAAGTTTGCAGTCAAAAGTTAAAAATAGCTCAAAATTTCATCTTTTATTTCTAGATATTTACATTTTAAATGTGTTGACTTACATTACACCATATTTGGCGTAAACCTACCCTTTTCTGAAGTGATCAAATATATTGGAACACATCACCGATAGCCAATCTCAGTTTACTGTATATGTAGTGTTCTGCATGCTTTCCCAGTGACTAGATGTGGTTCCTCTGGTTTCTCCATTTTCATTGCACTCTCCAACACATACAGACTACAGTCAATTGAAGAATGGTACAATCAATATTACATTAGAAAGAATAAACAAATGATACAATAGAACAAAGTGAACAGCAAAGGGACCTTCCATTTCAAGTCTACTTTCCTACAGGGCTTGGGTTCCCTCATATGTAACACATGTGACACAAGTTTAACAAAATCATTTGTCCTAAAGGTGCACAAACAAGCATATGTTACTAATGTACGCAATTATGTCTTTTATTCGTGGAGTGAAGAACATAGTCCACAATTAAATCCATTTTACTGAAGTTCTAAAAGGAGTTAGACTAAAAGGAAACTATTCAACTTCAGAACTGTGTTCAATTTAAACCTGGAAAAATTTAAATTAATCTGTTACAGTGATATTAGATAACAGAACGCTGAAGTGGATCTCTGGGACAGCAGATCAGAAAGATAATCAGAAGTTTAATGCAAAATAATTATTCATGTTGTAATTTAATTACTATTAAAGATCTGGATGTATCCCTGTTATGTTGTGAACTGTGTACACAACTGGTATGAACAAATAATATCCCTGGAATGTCTTGTGTGTACATAT
>JBCNYG010000017.1:5876555-5890204 GCA_039654305.1 Porochilus rendahli | reverse complement strand
AAAGAGTGCGTCCAAAGGAAAAGGGTTTTGGGTTTGGGGGGGTTTTTTTTTGTTCCTTTTTTTCCCCCCCCCCCCCCCCCCCCCTAAAAACGTCTGTCTTAGACAGATACTCACTGAATGAGTTCAGCTCAGGCCATTTCTCTCTTGTTTAGAATGATTTTCATTCGAAACCACAAAGCAGTTTGACTTAATAAAAAGAGTATGTATACTAATGGGTTCAAAAAGAAATTGTTATGTCTGTGGTTTTTTGGCTCATGTTTTGGAGGCATTCTTGAAATGTGATTTGTGTGTTCTGTAACAAGCAAAACAGCAAATGGCCAGTCATTCTGAAGCAAAACTTCCATTTAGCCCATAGTCTGCAAACTTCTTTTCATCGTATTTCCCATAAAGTCAATATTAAGTTAATATTACACTATTACATAACACTGGTATGTGAAATATACTGTATGGATGTTATTAATACACAAATCTGAGTCACTGAGAATGAATTTAACAGGGGTTGTTTGGGGATCTAGGCTTAGTAACATTATGTGCCAATGAAGTCAGCTGATGACCGGAATGTACTGAATGACCAAGTTATTTCGTCAATGGACTTTTTCTTCTCTGAGGGAACAGATGTAAAATAGTGAAAGAGTTGGTCAGGGAGCATAAGGAATCATTTTCACACATGAACCGGTCCTGACCTTAACCCTACTGCGAGTCTTTGGGACATGATGGAGAAGACTTTATGGAATGGCTCAGTTTTCTTGTCATCAATTCAAGATGGTGAAAAATGAACCCGGCTCTGGATGAAAATAAATGTTGTGGTGTTGTTTAAGTTTGTTGAAACAATGCCATGGTGATTTCATGCTGTAATCAAGGCCAGAGGTGATTCAGCAAAATATGGTAGTGTGTAAATTTTTTGGCCAGGCAGAGTACATGCATTGGATGTTAAAGTTATGCACAGTTATGATGTATTCTTATTAGGTTTTGACCTAAATATTTTACAGGTTATATATAAGTGTATGTATTTACTTAATACTTGAATAACACTTATTTTGACTTTACCTTACATTTACCTGTTATTCTTCTAACCCAAATTGTTTGCAGTGGCATCTCATCAACAGAGATCAAGGTAACGATTTCAAGATTGTTCCCAGCCACAAAACATCAAGCACAATCTTAGAGAATGAATAACGAGCCTGACTACATTAATACTTTGCTTTGATCACTTTTCAAACTGTCATGTTAACATATTCCACAGATCCATGAATGCTCATTAAAGGCTTTGTGAAACACACCAGCACAAAATAACATGACAAATATAACTACTAGTGCCTGTAAGCTGTGTTTTCCTCAAAAACAAATCAATGACATATATTTTTTTCATCATTTTCTGTACATTTTCTGAACCGCTTAATCCTAAGCGGAGTTTACCTTCCGGGGGTGGGGGGTGGGGGGTGGGGGTGATGAGGCCCCAACCTTCAGATCAGTAAACTTGCATCCTACAACCAGGCCACCACTGCCCCCCATATTTTTTGTTATTGTTTCAAATAAACTCTTACCATGACCTGCAGGTTATTCTCAACAGAATGGCAAATAGTTCAGTACATCCTTAATAAAGAGCAAAATTATGTGCTGGACACCTGTTGCCTGTAAATACAAGCACTGATATCACCCCCTTGACATTCATTCATTCAGTTTACTCCTACAAGGGTCACACAAAGATCTAAGTATGCAGTATGGAAAAAAAACTATAAAAATATACTAATAAAAAAATTATAATTAGTATTTTTGGATATACTGTATTAATCCGGCAAGGGAAATTATTACCTCTGCATTTAACCCATCCAAAGTGGGCACACACAAGTAAACAGTGAGCACACACTCGGAGCAGCCCACATACATCGGGGTGCATGGAGAGCAGTTGGGGGTTTGGTGCCTTACTCAAGGGCACTTCAGCCATGAATATGGAGGAAGGGAAGGTGCAGCTCAGCCCCTTTTCAGTGTCTTTAACACCAGCTCGGAATGTTAGACATCCCCAACCTCACAGGTTACAACCACCTAGATATTAACACAATCCCACTGTTCAGATCAGGACCATAGAATGGTTTCAGACTCCCCCTTGTGTGATTTATGAATAGAACTTAATTGTTTAGATGCATTAAATGTGAACTGTCCGTTTTTGTCATTAACTCAACTTGAATATGGTTTTAAGGATTTTTCATTGAGAGTCAATTAATTGATTAATTTGAACTGAATGCCACTGTTTAATTGTCCACATCACCATCTCTTTCTTGCTCAATATTTTATTATATACTGTTTTTTTATTTTTTTATTTTTTACTAATTCTCTATTGTTGTGTGCAGTGATCTGTGCAGAAGGTTAAACATAGCCAGGAAAAAAAAACATACACAACACATCCAAACAAATCAAAGGCAGACATCTTACTCAAAATTTACCAGTCAGGAGACCATAACGAACAAAAGAACACTGCAGCTAAAAATCGTTTGAATGCTCACCCTGTGTTGTCTGGATACTATCATTTGTGCAAGGCTGCAAAGTCATTATTGGAACAATAGCAGTCAGTCATGCTTGCTTGTATCCTTCCACAACTATTTTATCAAATCAATCAGCCATGCATCCTTAAATGAGTGAACGTGTTTCTGGATACCAGACTAATGTTCGCAAACTTCAGAATTCTTTGTGAAGTTGTTGGAACATGATGTTAATACGTAGCATCTGTACACACGCTATATTTGAAGGGTTGGCTGCGAGGTCTACCTTCAAAGCTTCTGAACTCTGGAACAAAGTCAATTTAAATACCAAATGCTTGGAAAGCATACCTGGAGAGCATAAGTTCCATATTTTTTGCATTTTACCTTAGGTTGAGCCTGAACTTGATGATGTTACATGTTCCACATTATTTGTGTAGTTTATGCAGGTAGACTTAGGAGATGTTCGTGTTTAATAAATCACTAAACTGATTTAGTGATATGATATTAACTGAAGCTTTAGGCCTATATTTGCTGGATTTTATGCATATCACTGTTAGTGATACAACATTAGCAGGTTGTATAATTGCAATGGTACAGATGTTGCAATTAAAGTGGGCAGTAAGTGTATATTGCAAAATATATTATTATTATGAGATTACTTTTATTAGATTTCTATTTCAATGTTTGCTATTTCCTCATTCATATATGATCATATTAATCTTTTTCATTTATAAATTCTTTCTTAATTTCTGAACCTAGTAGGGGATTAAAGAAATGTGCTGAGTCCACAATTATAAATATTATAGTATTCGATTAAGTCTGGCATAAAATGCAAATACAAGCAAGGAGGTGAAAATAACAAAATACAGAAAGAAATAAACAAATGAACCTACCCAGTGGTAGGGTGCTGGATTACTGATCCCAAGGGGTTCAAGCCCCACCATCAACAGGTTGTCACTACGGTACCCCCAGTGCAGCTAACTGAATTATCAAATGCCTGCCATGTATATCACTGTCTATGGTGACAGGAATATAAAAGAACCATTGCTGATTTTCTTTTGTCAAGAGTAGGTTGCATAACCGTCAGCATGTTTCTGCCCTGTGATGGCCTGGCGAGCTGTCCAGGGAGTCCTGGCGCCCAGAGTCGGCTGAGATGGGCGCCAGTCTGCCACCCTAATTAGGATGAAGTGGTTCAGAAAATGAAGATAAAAAAATCTTTTATAAAAAAAGCTTTAAAGGATCACTTAAAATGCCAAACACATGAAACGAGTGAACTTAATCTTAAGTGAGCTGATTATCAGAGATAATAAAGGCCTTTTTTCTCATTTGCCAGCCAGACTTTTGGACACCATCTTTTATTGCACCCCAGTCACTATTTGTGTTGATTTTTATAATATAATTTAAGTAGAGATACAGTATGTGACTGATCATAAAAGACTGGTCTAATAAATATGTTCTAGACTTACTTTTATTACATAAAAAAATGCAGTCTTCTCATATAAGTTTTGGCTTTAGCTGAATACAAGTACATTATTCCTTCTACAACTACATACTGATTTTAAAATTGTTTTAAAAGTTTTCATTTATTCACTTACACTTGCCAAGCCGCTTAATCTTACTACTAGGGTCACAGGGAGGCTAGAGCCAATCTGAGCCAACATTAGGCAAAGGCAGGATACACCCTGAACAGCTCACCAGATCACCACAGGGCAACACACTCAACCATATCTGAAATGCACCCTGCCAAATTCTCTTTTTTCTACTAATTGACAGATAGCATTGAGATGAGACGGCCGAGACTTTTGACATGGAAGGAGACAACTGTGCATACACTGAATTACCATAGTAAACATTTGTAAATCAATAGCATGGAGTTGAAAATTGGGCGTAGATAGTGTATAAACATGCTAATTTGAATGGGTCCTCTAAGATATTATAGAAATTGGATGTAAACATGTCAGGAAAAAAATAGATTTTTTTGGGTTCATGTTTCGTGGAAAGTAAAAAAATACAGTTACTTAACCTAACACATATGTGTTATCATGAGGTAACATTTTAGCATCAGACAGCTCCAAATAATTAGTTTCAATCCCCAACAAGTCAAAGCTTAAATAAATGTGACAGCAGGAATGAGATTTAATACTTATGTTTACAGTATAATCAATCTGCTGCTATGTCCACTTTGTATTTTCAGTTTAGTCCACAATTATTGCCACCCCTGGTAAGAATTAATAAATACCATTAGAAACAATTTACTTTCTGAAAAAAATAAGAAAAATCCTAACTTTATTTTAAATAAATGCATTTAAAAAAATACAAATCTTTACGCATTCTCCTTGGGCCCCAACTGTAATGTTGTGTGTCTTATAATTTTATTACAGTGATTTGTTCCTTCCTAGCTGATAACTATAGAACTTGATCAATATCTTCAAACGAGAATTTTGGCAAAAAAGTGATACCCAGTGGCTCTCATATGAGGTTATTACAAGGACACATGCGCAATGTATTAGGGAGAAAATATGATGTCTACCAAAAAAACAGCGCTGAGTCTTCTCCTATAACATTTTATAAAGTTGACGAATACAGAGTGGGGCATCTGAGACCACTTTTCTTTATAGAATCTATCGATCATCCAAGGTTCGAGGTCCTCTCTTGTCTACTGCTCACCTCACAGGTTTTCAAACAGATTCAGATCAGGGGACTCAAATGGCCCTGGCAGAAGCTTGATTTTGTTGTCAGCTAACAAGTTTTGTGTTGATTTCTACATATGCCTAGAATCATTTGTTCTCTGGAAGATTTACTGACTTTAGTTTGCTGAAAACGTCAGCCAGAAGTCTTGGTATTTCATGGAGTCCATGATTCCATTTCATCTGAAAAGGTTTACAGGGCTTTCAGAAGAAAAACAGCTCTACAGCAACAGAAACCTCCACTTTTATGTAGTTATAATTATTCATTAATGTATTTTTTGTCCCTTAAAACCACAACTCTTGTTACTTCATACCTATTTTGAGTGTTTGTTGTTAAAAAGTGCAATCTTGGTTTCATCAACTCCTATTTATTATTTAATTTATTATTTAAGGTCATAATTAATAGGATTGTTTTCACTAGAGGTTTACTGACAGAAAATACATTTTCTGGAACACCTTACAAATAATCTGTTTGCATGGAGGTGACATCTAATAGTAATTTTCGAGATTTCCCTTTTCCTAATAATTCTGCAACAGGTGATTTTCTTTTACCATCCACCTTAATGTATGTGGGGGCGAAATAAAAGTCGGTCCTCTTCCAGTAGGTGAGGAGCTTTTTTTTTTAAGTTATGAAAGGCAACACACTTCTCCACCATTTGGGTTTTGTGTTCTCTTATCATGTTGATGGGTGACTAAAGGAATCTGGCCTTTATATCACCTCATATTTGGATCCCAGTTAATCAGGAACTCATGGATTACCGCTTGAAAATTCCGTCACACTCTAATCAACATAAAAACACACAATTTAAATGAGAAACATGTTTCACTTGCCTTATTTTCACTATAATTTCCAAGGGTGTCAATAAACTTGTAGCATTTTTCTTCTTTTTTTTTAGTGAAAATATTTATTTCTCAACTAGCGATTAGTTTTTCCCTAGTAAATATATTTTATTTAAAGGTTTCACTAAAAGATGTATTTCTTTCTCATCATCATTTTCTAAGCTGCTAAATTCTAATTAGGGTCGCAGGGAGGATGGTGCCCATCTCAGCCGACTCTGGACAGCTCTCCAGGCCATCGCAGGACCAACACAAACAACAATTCACACTCATGCTTACAGCTATTGATGATTTGGAAAACCCAATTAACCTACTGTGCATGTTTTTCGAATGTGTAAGGAAAACAGAGTTCCTGAAGGAAACCCATGCAAGCACGTGGAGAACATGTAAACTCCACACAGAAACATTCAAGGCCGGGAATCGAACCTAGGCCTTTTTGCTATGAGGCAAACATGCTAACCACTGTGCCACCCTGCATTTGTTTTTATCCTATTTGATCAATCTTTAAAGTGGGTGCCAATAATAGTGGAGGGTACTGTATTATAGCAGCTTTGTTCTGTAATTTACTAGTGAATAGCATTCAGCAGGCTTAATGGATGTTGGTAGCTCCTCTTGTTTTCCCACATTCCCACGTATTTGTTTTTCTCGCTTGTTAGGCTTCTGAGTGAAGGAGACACTAATTTCCCAGCACTAACTTAAATCAGTGTGTGATTTGAGGCAGACTTCTTTTTTTTGTACTTTAAATCAATTTAAGGGTTTATTTGAACTTTTCTTTTTGAACTTGAGTAAAGAATTTGAAGCTGTACTTCAACTTTTACCCCAACGTTTATTTAGAAAAGTAAATGCATGCTTAGTCAAGAATTGCAAAACAATGCTGTACTTAATATAATCAAAATATCTATCCTATTATTACAGATATCTGTTTACACCTCCCGGACCCATTACTAAACCTTATATTGACTGTATTTGGATCTGGATTGCACAAGGTCCTCTATAAAAGGATCCAAGCATTGTGCCTTAAAATGTGGTGAAATAATGGAACTGCCTAATATATTTGAGGGGGAAAAAAACAGACAAAAAATGCAACCCAGATAGCCTACTCATGGCATCAGACACCCAATGAAGCTTTATTCTTAAAAAATTAACAGGACGGATAAAGATAGAAAGCCATAATGCCAGATTTATGGTTCTCTTATTATTTCATTTCACCTCCTGTGTGCAACTGTAAAGAACTGTAAAGGCTCAAGATATAATAAATATGAATGAAATACTAATTTTACTGTTAAATACATATGTATAAGGGCATTTTCCTTACAGGGAAGAACATCTGTACTATGTTTGGTTTTTTAGGCTGCCAGCATTAATCTGTGACTCTGGAATTAATCTCTATCACTAGTCAATCTGAACTAAAACAGAAACTCTTACTAATAGAGATCTCAAGAGCTTTGGCCTAAAGAACACAGAATGTTAGTGTACTCTCCAAGACATGTAAAAAAACAAACAAACAAACAAACAAAAAAAATTTATATATATATATATATACATTACTCTGGTGCTGTTCAAAGATTTCTTTGACCTTTTCCCCCCTAGATTTGATCATGTTTAGGTTACTAGTTTGTTTTTTCTTTATTTCTCTTTCTTTCTTTTTTCTTTCTTTCTTTTTTCTTTCTTTTAGCCTTTCTTTTTCTTTCTATCTTTCTTTGACTCTTTCTTTAAATAAAGAAAGAATCCCTTTTTATGGCATATTCAAACTAATTAAATTTAGCATTTCTACAGGAAGTTGCAATTTCACTTTCATAATCATATCATTGTTCTTCGGTAATGAAATTCTGCTAGGCTCGGAAATCAAGCAAGTTTAATTATATTTTATAGCACAGCAGGAAGAGTTTAAGAAACCCTCAACTCGGTTTCTGACATAGCTTTTTCAAATCTCTGTGGTGTCTATATGCATTGCAATGCTGATTGACTGTTATGCATCATCACGATTGGCTGTTTGCTTTTTGGCAAGAACTTGATGCATGCAAACATCTGGACAATTTATCTGTTTATTTATATGTCAAATGTTTTGTTTGTTTGTTGATGAATGAATAACTGAAATAATATCCAAATGACAAAAACTAAACTTATTTTATGGAATATGTCTGGCAGTGGTTCTACTGAGTTTTCTGGGGAACATGGCTAGAACTTTAAAACATTGCAAGAATATTTTTTTTTGCATCTGATACTTTCGTATAAACTACCATAACCTTTAGGATCTTCTCTGAGTTGTTATGAGGTGTGAAGCGTTACTTTATTAATAGCTTGTGATTCATTTGACTGTGCTGTTTGAATCTGATACATCCTCCGGTGGTCTTACATGTGATTGACGCACTAATCTGTGTCAGTATTGGATTAATAAATCAGGAATTATTTCAGGGGCTGATATGATACCCAATTCTCTGCAGTTGATTCATTGTCTAGCATGTAATTCAATTAGGAACAGAAGTCTCCAGAGAGGACACGCTGACTGTGTTACTCAACATATTTCTCATAACACAGTACTTATGAGGTGATTCCCGTGAAACCATCACTGTCTGGTGGAAAGTCAACATCAGACCACCGAGCAAGTTCCAGTAAAATAAAGACTCATCTGCTTGGACAATAAATTTAAAAAGTGTGTATGTGTGTTGTTGATGAGGGTGGTGGGGTATTTGGCATTTTAAATTAAATCAAATAGTTACATTTTTCCTCTATTGTCAATATTTGCCCTGACTATTATTCCAACCACAACACCCATTGCTTTTCATTTAAAAATATTTTCCAATTAAAAATGATTTGTTTTTGTTGATGTTTTATTTTGGATTAAATGTTTATTCCTTTTTTTCTGCCAGTCAGTGTTATCATTATTGAGAGTTTGCCTTTAATATTTCTTCATCATCATGTCATTTAAACAAATTTCCCAGAGTCAGCTGGGATGGGCCCCAGCCTCCCGGCGACCCTAATTACAGATGACAATTAAACTGTGAATACTTAGTCTTATTTTGTATTAGATTCAACAATGACCACTAACACTAACAAACAACATGAACCATACTAATTAATTGATACAAATATATCTATGTCTTGCTGCTATACTTTGTGAAGGCAACACTGTGATCAAGCTAGGAGGAAACTCTTTAGTTAGGCAGCATTTACACACCCCATTTTAAAGGTTGTTCTGTTTTGGAAGGCACCTATCTTCTGAAGTCCCTTATTTTGGCAACAACATTCAGTCTAGGGGATCTGTAAATTCACAAGCTTCAATCTTAAGAGCCAAATCAAGAAACCAAGTGGGTGAGATTGTCTTTGGGTTGTACAAAATAAATAAATAGACAGACAGACAACCAGACAGACAGACAGACCGATTAAGGATATTTTTGTCACACTTGACAGTGCTTTCTGGAAGTGTTCCTGAGCCTATGCAGTGATTTCCAAGACAGACTCATGCCTGGTTATAAGGGCCCGAAGATCCAAGGTTCATTTTTGGCCTTGTCCTTTGAGCACAGATATTGCTCCAGATTTTACTAATCTTGTTGATGTGATTTTTTTTCCATGTTCTACTGTGAAGGAAACATGAATTTACAAGATTTACAAATTACAAATTTCTGATTTTATATATTTTTACACGTCATCCAAACAGTTTTTTTGGAAATGAGATTGTACTTGTGGGACCAGTGAACCTTCTGCCTCAGGTACCTCAGGATCAAAAAATTGCAGGCTCTAAGATGATTTTATTTATGAAGCTACAGTGACTCAGACATTGATCTGAGTGTTTTTGAATGTTTTTCGTCACAGAGTGCACTTACTGGAATTATGGCATGATTACTGAATAATACAACTGTCTGTTTGGACCATTGTTTTGTCTGCTTTTTTTTATCTGGGTAAAACTGCAAGCATGTTTATCACTGTAAGCAAAGCCACATAAAGGGTAGCTGCTGCAGTTAACAGGTCTCCATGGAAAGTTTATTCTCATTTTACAGACAAGGTCTTGTCCAGAACCCTGGTCTGTCTGCTTCTCACTTACAGAATAAGGATAACCTTTAAAGATCTTTATCTTAATTACTTATAAGCATTTGTGGATATCATGTATGTAGATAAGCAGATTCCTGCAATCTGGCTTGTAATTAAAACCATTTCTAGATGACTCATTTTCCCAAAAAAAAAAAAGGATTTGAAAGTGATTTTGGTTTATACTCAAAACCTCATCTAGATAAGCAACATTAGGAAAGGCTTATACAAATTATTTTGTTTTTATTTTAAATTTTACTTAGATAATATCACATTAACATACATGCAAATATGCATGGATTTCTGTTTTGTTTTTGTTTGTTTTTTTTCTTGATTGCTGTATTTAGTGGAGTCAAACATTATTTTACTGTTTTGCCAATAAGATATGAACAAATGAATAATTTTAGAGATCAGATTCTGAAGCTAGTGCTTACATAATCCTAGAACTTTGAATCTATGATTATCTCAGTCTTCCATCCTGGGCCTAAGTTTACCTAATGTGTTATTTAGACATTCTGTCTCTGAATTTGTTATGAAATACTGGGCAGTAGGTCACTTAATAGAAATAGGCAATGAGTCCATGCGTGCGTGTGTGTATTTTGTGATGTTTTAATTTGATCCTAAAATAATTCTGTTTATTTATATATATTTATATTCATGAAGATGCAATATCGCACAAGCGAGAGCAAAGATAATAGAAGTAATACAAACCTCTCAGGGTGGTTATTGAAATGTACCCTCTACTTCATCCTTTAGAGAAACTATTTTGATTTTTATGTGAAATGTACACAGGCCATGCATTTTTCTCATACTTTTTTTCTATTTTTCAGTGGTGGAGATCCAGCCAGAAGTGTACTGACTTTCACTGCAATCTAAGATGCTGCGGTGTAAACTGCCCTGAAGTGCAGGCCTTATAAACCCATGCTGTAAAAATGACATTAGTATAAAATTATCTCTTAAAATGGGCTAAATGCACACATACAGGAAATAGACATGGCATAAACAATGGCTTGTTTGCATAGAGGCAAATTCAGAGAGCTGTTTTTGCCATGGAAATGTATTCATTATAAATATGTCTGAAAAAATATTCAAAGAACAGGCTCATTAAAATCTTGTCTGTTTTTAAGCCATTGCTTTTTCAGATGGAATCTGTAGACCCTAAGATTAATTATAGTCCAGGTTGCAGATGAAAAGATGACAGCTATGAATGTTTGTGTTGAGTGGTAATCATGTAGGTGCTATAAGCCAGAGGCATTTGCATGCTGATTTTCTTTATTAAGGCTAAAGGGCATGGTCATGTTGAGTATCAAAACCAGAAGCATAATTAGGACTAGAAACAGGAGAAATAGTACAAATATAAATGTTATGGGGCTAGAACAAGAAACCAAGGCAACAAAATTATAGCTGAGGTGTTGGGGTGGGTGGTATGGTAAATCTGTATCTGGTATCTTTGGATAATAGATTTATATCTCACTAATGGCATATATCATAACACAGTATTTTCTACCCTTTAATCCAGTTAACAGTTGGAATGACTATATAGTGCTTTCATCATGTTTAATTTTTTTCTTCTTTTATTTTGAATCTATATTTGTTCAGAAATGATAATACCTGACTAACCTCTCTTCTCCTGTCTGTAGTTGTTGTAAAAAAAAGTACACTATGACACAAAAAAGAAAATTTTGTCCAGGCATTCTCCATATAAACATTGCAACTCAACATCTTATTAACACAGGATGTTAATTAACTCTCTACATCCTGTGTCCTCAAAGGTATGGATCAGAACCATGTCCTTACATAAGTGTGTCTTTATAGTGTGTGTAATTTCCTTACAGTGTCGTAGAGATTGCCTCTGGTAAAAGACTGTTTATGCCATTTAACTCAATTTAAATCTCAACACAATTTCCTCAATATATAATCAATAAAGTGGGCCCCGCCCTTGCCCAAAGTCGGCCGAGATGGGCGCCAGCCTCCCCGCGACCCCAATTAGGAATAAGAGGTTCGGAAAATGAATGAAAAATGAATGAATGATCAATAAAGTAGCAACCTCAATAATCATCGAGCACTTTGTTGCTTTACACATCCAAAGCCTCAGGAAATAAGAAAAAGTGCTTGTGTAAGCACTGTTCAGAACAATCATTTGACTGAACTACATAGCAAATTAAACTATGACAAAATACAACAACAACGACAACAACTACACCATCAAAAACCAGTTAATAAAATAAATATGTTTCTTACATATTAATACACATTGTACCTACATTTTACATTGTGTGGATGTGTGCTAGTGTGCACACAGACAAGGAAGTAAAAAGAGGACAGAATGGTAAATAATGATACAAGAGATGTTTATCTACATATGCAAGTATAACATGAGCAGTGTTCTCTGAGCAGTTTTACTATAATAATAAAATCTTCACCAAATCCCACTGAGGTGCATGCAAAGGAGTCATTTGTTTTTTTGTAGCTCACACACGTTTTTGTACCTTTGTTTTAATTGGCTTATTTTTAGCAGGGAACAAATGTCCTAAAGCATTTTACTGGTAAGTCTTTATCACTCATGTCTTTGTGATTTAACAAAAATCACTCTGGCCTACCACAGAGTATAAAAAAATGGAAAGATAATCATCACTATACTGCAGGTTTAAAGAAAGGGTTTTTAATGTCTAAACATGTTTAATAATGTATTACAAGAAAACATTCACAAATCAAATCTGATCACACATTCGTTTTATTATTTCCACATGGTGTCATACATAAGTCATGCTGCAGCTTGTTTTAAGGGTGCTGTTGTTGCTTCATGTCACACACCATAGTCTCCTATAGAGAGAAATCCAACAGCAGTAAATTTTCTAATACATAATACATCGTTCATCATTATCATCATCATCGTTCATCATCTTCTTCTTCCGCTTGATCTGGGATCAAGTTGCAGGGGCTGCAGCCTGAGCAAGGAGGTCCAGATGTCCCTCTCCCCAGGTACCTCCTCAAGCTCTTCCTGGGGGACACCGAGGTGTTCCCAGGCCAGCCGAGAGACATAGTCCCTCCAGCGTATTCTGGGTCGACCCCGGGGTCTTTTCCAAGTCGGACATGCCCGAAAAACCACACCAGGGAGGTGTTCGGTAGGCATTCTAATCAGTTGCCCGAGCCACCTCAACTGACTCCTCTCATCAAGAAAACTATCTTTTTCTTTCGGTCACTACCAAAAGCACGTGACCACAGGTGAGGGTTGGAACGTAAATCAACTGGTAACGTGAGAGCTTTGCTTTTTGGCTCAGCTCCCTTTTCACCACCACAGACCGACACAGACACAGACAGCAGAGGCTGCACCCATCCGCCTGTCAACCTCCCACTCCATCCATCCCTCACTCGTGAACAAGAGCCCGAGATACTTGAACTCCTCCACTTGGGGCAAGACCTCATTCCAGACCTTGTGTTCATGTCATGAACAGAACTGGTGACAAAGGACAGCCTTGGCAGACCCCAGCCCCCACCAGAAATGAATTCGACCTGTTGTTACCAATGCAGACCAAGCTCTGGCTCCAGTGGTACAGAGACCTAATGGCCCATAGCAATGGGTCTGATACCCCATACTCCAACAGCACACCCCACAAGTTAG
>JBCNYG010000017.1:5859491-5876186 GCA_039654305.1 Porochilus rendahli | reverse complement strand
TCTCCCCCCACGACACTCTCCCCATCTATAGACACACTTCTTTTTTCTATATGCTGGGGGGTTGTGTGTGTGTGTGTGTGTGTGTGTGTGTGTGTGTGTGTGTGTGTGTGTGTGTGTGTGTGGGTGGGGGGGCGTTATCTGATGGTGTTTCTTTAGCAGATATTAAATATGAGCATTTAAGAAGGGTGAAATCACAGGGATTCCCCACATATGATGCATTTTTTTGGATGGGGGAAGCACTCTGGATTCCAAAAACCTATTAAGATAAGTTTGTTATCTTAATAACTCCTTCACCTCTGACTGAGATGTAACTTTTTTCGACAAGTCTCTGGTCTCTTTAACTTTCCTAATGACGAAAGTTGATGACGAAAATTGTTCTGTTGGAAGCACTTCAGTTCTCATCGTCTGCTCAGATACCATTATTTATCATCTTTGTGCTAGCCAAAGCTTTTCATTGTGAACTTCCTGGATCCCTCTTGTGTTTTTGCGACTGTGGAATTAAGTGGGAAGTTTGAAGAGCCCGTAAAACTCCTTGCTGCATTACAAATGTCACCTCACAAATGTCAATGGGAGAGAGCATTAAAGCAGGGGACACTGTGTATTCTCAAATGCTTCTGGCAGATGTTTACAGAGAACTGCAGGACTGCTGCACTCAGTGGCAATTCCACACACATTTTTTTGCAACAGTGGGCCAAGACCTGATCAGCTGTCTGAACTTACCTAATAAAGCTAGCACACCAGCATCTCTCACACCCCTAGACAATGCCACCATTCTTGACATTACCCATATATTTAAAACATCCACATGAACTGGAGGCAAATTCCATGAATAAGAGATCACAGTGTTTGGCTTCTTCTTGAGCAGATTTTATTCAAAAAACAGTTTCCCTTCCTGCTTATTCATACATCTTCAATTCCACTTACTCCTACAGACTCATGGGGAGGCTGGAGCCTATCTCGACTGTCTCTGGGCGAAGGTGGGGTACACCCTGGACAGCTTGCCAGTCCATCACAGGGCCAACATATACACAGTCACACCAAGGGGCAATTTGGGACAGCTAATTGGCTTGATATGCATGTCTCTGGACTGTGGGTGGAAACTAAAGCAGAGGAGGAAACCCACAGACGCAGGAGACAACATGCAAACTCTACCCAGAAACACCTCGGCTGAGATTTGACCTGAGAACATGTGATGCCAGAGTGTAAATGACCGAGCCTCCATGCTCCACATTTTTCACTTCAGGCTATTATGGGCTGATCAGGTCCCTCTTGCTTTATGGACACTGTGGATCCACAACATGTTTTCAGCTATGATAGAGATGTTGCATGTGAAATATAGGTAAACACTATTTTACTCTAGTATAGTGTTTTTGTTAGTTTTTTGCTTCCAAAACCTTTTTGGAAGTAAACTTAAAGAAGAATGATTAAGTATGGCCAAGGACACATATTGTTTAATCGGTACCACAAGGACAGATGACAGATCCATGTCTTTAAATGAAACTCTTGCAGTGTTTCATTTTACCATGTTTGGTAATTAGAGGAAACATGAATCCAGAAGAGCTTTACAGGCTTGAAGCACTTAAGAAAGAAAACTCATGACTGCAGCTGTGTGTATGTGTGTGAGACATCATAGTTGAAGTCACTTGATCCACCTTAAAGGTTTCACTATCAAGTTACTGATAGATAGTTTTAGCCTGCTTCGAACATCAGCCTGCTTCGAACATCACAACATGTTTTTGCTGACTGAAATCTTAATCCTACAGTGTTATCTCTGAAAATAAGCTTGTCAAATATAAAAGCAATTAGCAGTCCAATTAGCTCTGCAGAAAAAACAAAATCATTTCAATAGTATGAGATCTGACATCTGCTTTATACATGAAACTTGCGTCACAGTGGGAGAGTCTCAAGGACTCACAGACAGATGGCTTGGCCAGACGAAACACTCCACAAACGACAATAATAAAAAACTGCATGTGTGTCCAATCTAATCAGAGAAAACTTTTACTCTTTGTAAAATTTATCGCTGATAATCCCAAGGGGTCTCTACAATATAATTAAGGCTCCAATTGAAATGGACAGGTTAATTCGAGGAAACATTCATGAACTCAGTCTTACACTGTAGCATCAATCTAGGTGGTGATTTAATCCTAGCCCAGAAAGAATAGTCACTAGTGTACCATTATTATTCACCAACAAAATCATGTCTGGTTATCTTCAGAATCCAGGCACTCACATTTCTCCGTTACACGAAAGCTTGATCTTTCCTTCAAATGCAGAAAACCTACAAGAAGCCATGGATGTAAAGGCAAACTGCTGTAAGTGCGAGTAAAACTTTTATTAAATAACCTTAATTGTCAGGAACACACACCAACTAATGCAGAGATCAAAATATGGAAAAGTGAGTAATGGTGAAAAGCCAGAAAAGCAATCAGAAATAATGCTCAGAATTGCAGTTGAAAAGAAAGTCAAAACTTCAGTGTGGATCTGAGATTTTTTTGACTTTTTATATCTTACTCACGCACTTATACCAATACAGCTTAAGTCTACTAGGGTCACAGGGAGAGACTGTCTTATCCAAAACTGGGCGAAGGCAGAGTACACCCTGAACAGCTCACCAGACATTCTAAGGGCCAACACACACAGGCATTTACACTAACACTCAGGGGTAATTTAAAACAGTTAATTTCCTAATGTGCATGTTTTGGACTGTGAGAGGAAACCAGAGTCCTCAGCAGAAAGCCACAAAGCACAGGGAGAAAAACTTCACACAGAAACACCTGAGCTCGGGAAGCGAACCCAAGACCACCTTGCTTCTTGGTCATATATTCTAAAATTATTTAATCACAAAAATTATCTTGGTGTTTAATTTATCTTTTTTTTTTTCTGGGACCAATTCTGGCTACGCTCCACAACACAAACCTATTTAGTGAAAGAAAGTGAATAGTGGCTAAAAATCCTTCCCTTACAACAACAGACAATAAATATTACTGCAGCAAAATAAACAAACCCTGGTCTGGAAAACATGCACACATTCTCTGGTAATTAATTTATTAGTAGGATTAGATAAGCAAAGTCTGTCAGGCCTATTACTCCCGAACCTAGGAGTTCAGCTCTTCCTGGATGGGATGCTGGTCCATTGCAGGTTACCTTACTGGTACAAATTTATACTGCTGGGAGCATGGAGGCACATTTGTGGTTAAGATCTTGCCCCAGGGTCTTAGCACAGTGGGGGTCTAATGGGGATTCAAACCCACAACCATTTGATCATGAGCATCCATACCACTACACCACCTGGCCCACAGGATAAGATGAAAATATCCAGAGGTGGATTGTGGATGGTGTGATGGTTGCTGATTCCACAGAAAATTTATCAAATTTGTCTGTTCCTAATCTTCATATTCAGGTGAATGAATGATCTCAGGGTGTATCATATGGTTTTTTCCAAAACCTTCAAGTTTTGCATCATCAAATTCGGCCATCGCTGGCAGTGACCCAGTGGTACTGTATTTCTCCTTGAAAAGATTCCACTCTGGCATACAGTTCAGAGTAATGTTCTACACAGTGTTCCTCTTGTTTACTTCTGTCTTTGATGCCTTTGCTCGGGATAATTTTGGTAAAGCTGTCTTGTTCTGTATTTGATTAATAGCCTGCTTGAACCCTTCGTACATCCCTCTGATGTGGCCAATGTCGGCAACAGTTGGAATCTTGCAGGAGCACTGTAGCCAATAATCACTGACACATGGCTTGCTGGACTTTAGTTTGGGCAGCCTGGTTTGCCTTCAGCTTCTACAGAATCTCCTCTGAGCAGGTGTTAAAGCAGTCTTTTTTATTACTCTCATCACTCACCCATTTCACCGAACCACTTAATCTTACTAAGGTAACAGGGAGGCTGGTGACTCAGCCGACACTGGATGAAAGGACGGGGGTACACCCTGAACAGCTCAGCAGACCATACACAGCCTTTCACACTGACAATCACACCAGGGACAGTTTGGAACTGTCATTTAATACTCTGCATGTTGTTTAGGGCAATGGGAGGAAACCAGAGGAATAGAAACCCAGACCTTCTTGCTGTGTGGTATGTGCAAACCACTAGGCCATCGTGTCGCCATGATACTTTATAATACCACATTAAACAGACAGTATTTTCTTCTTTCTTCCAACTGTTATTCGATAAACCAGATTAACTCATGTTGATATTTGAATATTAAAATTAGAAAGAAAATAAATATGCACAATAAACAATGTATGGTTATACAGAAATGTATGAAATGAGTGATAAAACCATTTACCTTAGTGTTTAAATTTACCCCCAAAACGTTCCAGTAGATAAAAGTTCATGCCATGCTAGTGGTTAAATAATGTAGCCATTGAATACCACAAATTACGTATCTGCCACAGAGTGTGAGTGTAAAAATCATTCTCTAATAAAAGAGCCCAATAAGCTTTGGTTAAATACAATGTGCCCACCCTTCTCTCTATGAAAGCTAGTAAATGTGGCCAATTTAGTTGGAAAGTAGGTTAAAAGGGGACGTGACATCAGTTTTAGCTTAGAGAAAAAGAGTCATGATAATACACTCATTATGGTTTTGAGGTGGGTAAATTGGCTAGCTATAATGAGCTTGTTGAAGTGAATAATAATTTAATTTAGAATCTCTTTAAAAAATTAAAGAGACAGTAAAAATTAGCCCAACTCTAAATGAGCAAAACAAAAGAGAACCAGTACTGGACAACAGAACATTGCATTTTTATCATCAATTCATCAATTTTCTAATCCAAACTAGGGTTGCAAAGAGGCTGGCGCACATCTCAGATTGCTTTATCACTCTGACATTATTTTTTATTTTTTTATGGATTACATGGGTTATTTTATTCTTCCAATTTCTCATTGTTAACTACAAAATATAAAAACATATGCATCATTTTATCCTGGTGTTGTTTTAAGATTATTGTAGCCAATGGCTACAAATCCATTACAATTTATTAAGCCTATTTGCTGTGAAGAAGGAAATAGTAATAGTTCCACTCAAGCTTAAACAATACATTAGTGAAGCAGTACACACAGTTTGTACTATTGTGTCTTTCAATACTAACATAGAAGCTATTTAATTGCCCTAACATCAAAAGAGTAAATAATGTCCATGGTTGAGTAATATTTTCTGAATATCTAAGAGGGATGAAACACAGACAGAGTGTCTCAGAGCACAAATATGTCCGAATTGTCTGTTTGAATAAGTTCACACAGGTGCATGTTATTAATCAGCAAAGAATGGAAAACATTAGTGGCGTTTTAAAATGAATTGGGTCGGATCCTTGGCATCCCATATTTACAAATAATCTGAGGACAGTCAGGCTGCTTAGAGCGGAGCA
This sequence comes from Porochilus rendahli, assembly GCA_039654305.1. Lineage (NCBI taxonomy): Eukaryota > Metazoa > Chordata > Actinopteri > Siluriformes > Plotosidae > Porochilus > Porochilus rendahli. Next base: position 5,870,816 of record JBCNYG010000017.1, on the reverse strand, counting down.
TGTCAGAGCTAGAAAAAGGGAAATCCACTGGAAGTTACATGGGGGTGGGGTGGGGTCTCAAAGTACCAATAAGCCACCATCACAGATTTGTTTTGGAACGATTGCTGTTTATCTTAATGCTGAAGAAGGTGGTTTCTTTCTGGTAGAGTGTGAAAGTTATTTTTTTACTAAGTTATTAAGTTATTAAAAAAGTTATTAAGAAAGTTATTTTTTTACTTTACCATTTTTTTTACTCAGCCTAGTGTGTAATTTAATTCTCTGATCCACTGAAGGAAAGATACCTGGAACCAAAGTTTTTTAGGTTTGCAAACAAAAAAAAATAGCAATTCACTTAGTCAAATGCCAATTTTTGTTTTTTTTTTTTGCCACTGAGTGAAACATTTCTGTCTACTGTTAAAGAAACCAGTTTGTCTGTGATGAATTAGAGAGGAAATGCCTGGTTCTATCAGCACGCACCAGTATACTTTATAAGGTGGGTTTGGGCATGTTCTTCAACACATAGTTTACATTGAATTTAAGCTCTCACATTTACGGTAAAACACAGGAGCATACTGTATTTTTGTTCCATTACTTCTACAAAGTTCAGGGTCAGGGCTAGGGCATGGAGTGAGAAACAAAGAAAAGATGACAGGAGGAAAGAGAAAGAACAGAGTGGAAAAGCAGTAACCAAACAAAAACCAGCCCATGGAAACTAGAACCTGATACACCTATTTAAAAAACTGATATGGTCTAATGAACTCAAGGGCCTCTATCCATCCATTATCTGCACCACTTACCCATCAGGATCACTGGAGTGAAGCCCATTGGACTTCGGCCTGAAGCTGAAATAAGCTTACACCCTTAACAGGTAACCAGGATGAACACAGACACAAACAAGCATTTACACTCACATTCACACCTATGGGCAATTCACAGTTACAGTTGACCAGAGGTGCATGTCTTTGTACTGTGGGAGAAACTGGAGTATTCAGAAGAAATCCATGCAAGCATTGAGAGAATGCGCAAACTTCACGCATATAGGTTGTCAACAATATCGAGGGCTGACAGCAACAAATGGATAACTCCACTTTTCATAATTTTGCGAAAACAGGGATTTAACCATTTGAGAACTTAAAGAGTTTACATGTAAAATCTGTTTGTACACTGTTTCTTTATTCACAAGCATATTTGGGTAGCTAAACCAATTAATAACCTAACCTATGTATTTGGATGTGATTCTCTTCAAAGTTGTAAAGTGGAGATATCCACTTGTTGCTGTCAGCCCTCAAAATACTGTATATGCACATGTTGACTGAGAAGGTGCAGGCTAAAACAATTTAAAAACAGGGTCTCTCAAGGATTCTTTGGATAGTTGAGTGTTCTAATATTAGCTGAATGTGAAACGAAAGGCAAGGCCTCCCAACAATCCTGTTACACATGAACATATGCAAATTTTCATCATCTGGTGGTTTTTACTTACAGTTTTGAAGTTGCAATCTGCTAAAATATTTTTGATAGTTTGCATTAGCCAGTTTAAAAAAGGCTGATGTTTCACTCTTGAAAGTGCATGATCACAAGAATAGGACGTGAATCATTAGTTCCTTATTACAGAGGGAAACACAGGTTAATCAAGTGATTTTTCTCTACTTGTCAACCCATGATCGTCCTCCTTAGTGCAGACTTAATGGTCATTTTTATATTTTCTAAATAAAAAAAGGCTAATGAAACATCACTTTTTAAAAGACACAAACAAACTATGCATGCCAACTTCTATAAAGTTTGGGTTTAATTTCCTTTTAAGAAATTAAAAATACAAGGTTTTATGCAAAAACACACAACAAAACCATCAAATCAGATTGGCTGGCAATGGATGACAGCACCTCATGCATCTACTGCACATGCTCTAACCAGATAAAGTTGCTATTCTGTTATTATTCAATTCTGGTTGAAAGTTTTACAACATAGCAGAGCAATGTTTCCTTTCTTTAGAATGGAACTGAATTGGATTTTTCTATTTGTCAAGAAGAAAGCTCCTTAATTGAATGGTTACCTGTGTCACAGCTTGTAAACCTGGGAACTGCTAGGACTTAAGGCACTAAAGGCAGGTATCCAGCATATCCCAAATTCTTACAGGATTGTTCTGTCCTCATGTTCTTGCAAGTTTGTTCTTACAAGATAACTTGGCAAAGAAATTTGTCCCAGAAATGCATTAATCCTTTTTTATGTTTCCTGCCTTCCACCTGCTCCATTTCTGCCCTTAACACACCAGCTGAGTACAGCCAAGCTCCTTGCAAAGTTTTACAAACACTGGTCCATAAATTAAACTTTCAAAAGTTTCGTTTTCTAATAGCACTTTTTTATATCACTTTTTTCCATTTTCAGTATTTTTTGGTTACCCATCAGTCTGTGTTTTGGGTTTATAAGTACTGAATTACCCATTAATGAGTATTTTTTGTGCACAGTAAAAGTTGGTTATGACACTATGTATTTGGATTGAAATCTATTCTTATTTACCAAACAGCTTGCCAACTGTTAGGCAATGCCTCATATCTTGAGAATATAAGGCTTTAAACGGGTATTATATTAAATGGGAAAGAAAGCTAATAAAATCAGGACTATGACTCATTTCTGTAAAACGATGGTTTCCAGCATGCATAGCATGGACATGCACTGGCCTTTATTGGTTGAGCACGGACCTTAGGTGGCGTTCTCAGTGGTAGGTCTCAGTGATGGGGTTAAAAAAAGATGGGGGGTGGGGGTGGGCTATGATAAACACACAAAAATGGCAATAGAATGTAAAATACTTCATGTGTGTTTTGTGGTTGTGATTTCATGCAAATTTATCACATAAGAGCGTAAACATTTTCAGGTTATATTCATATACACAGTGGTTGGGGCTCTGGGTTACTGATTCGGCGGTCAAGCCCCAGTACCACCAAGCTGCCACTGCTGGGCCTTGAGCAAGGCCCTTTACTCCCAACTTCTCAGATCAAAATGATAATGTACGTCACTCTGGATAAGGGCGTCTGCCAAATGCCATAAATGTGAATGTAACCATGTTAAAAAATGTTTCATGTTATAACTCTATATTTTCATGCTATTCTGACATATAGACTTAACACATTCTAACAATAAACCTTAATTGTAATAATGTAGTTTGTCAAAATGACATAAAAACATTGTTAGAACCTTAAAATGTTCTTATAATAATGTGATAAATATTATATTGTTGTAACATGATAATTTTATATCTCCTTACCTTATAACAATAACAGTTTTACATTTTAACATGATTCTGATCTTCTTTTTTCTGAGTGGCAGCACATAAAAAAGTTTTTTTAAACTTGAACAAATTATACATTTGCCAATATATAATCTGGCTTGATTCTGCTTCCACTGATGTGGTTGTTTTGCCTTCTTTAATAAAATGAAAACCCTGCATGTGAAAAAAGGCATCTCATTTAAAAGCTTGTCTAAACTTGGTCTTGCAGCAGGCAACCTTCCAAGTTTAGGAACCTATAACAGGCTGCCACACCACAAAGAATGAACTGCCGTCAAGGAAAATATTCCTCAACTCCTTTTGAATATGCACCTTCAGGGAATATGCACTATATCAGATCTGACAGCTCAAGCATGTGTACTCTTCAAAGTGTTATAATGATTAATAAAATATGATATGGATTCCTTAGGCATGTTGAATGTACTGATGTATGGTTCTCTGATTTCCAAAAATATGTCAAAATAATGAACAGGTTTTATTTGTGACCCTTAGCTGTGACGTTTGAGTTAGCATGCGTAGTATAAAGGTTTCTAATGCTCCATGGTCTTATATAACTGCTTTGGCCCAATGCACTTAATGAACTACGGCCATTCATCCATTACCTGTAAGTGTTATTCATCAGAGTTGTAGGGTATGCTGGAACCAATCCCAGCCTTCCCCAGTGAGACGTGGGGGTGCACCCTGAACAGGTCACTAATCGATCACAGGGGTAACACAGAGACAAACACTATCCACACTCATTTTCACAGTTATGCCCAATTTAGAGTAGCCAGTTGGCCTAATGTGAATGTCTTTGGACTGTGGGAGGAAACCAGAGCCTTCGTTGTCCCTTGTTGTGAGTGTAAATGGGTGTGTGCATGTGTGTGTTTGGCCTGCGACAGACTGGTAAGCTATTCAGCGTGTACTCAGGCTTTGCCCAGAGTTGGCTGAGATAGGCTCTAGCCTTCCTGTGACTCTAGTAGGAATAAGAAGTTTGGCAATTGAAATAAATTTGGCTTGGTGCTTTATCACAATTAAAGTTATTTAAAAAAATAGAATTGTGCTCTTTTTAATCCATTGTTATTTGAAATCGAGAGTTTTGACAGTTGACAGAATTGTAACATCAGGTATGATAGCTTGCTGAGGCTGATTCATGCAGTGTGTTCCACTAACTGATCAATGTCAGCTTTTTCTGGATTATTTTAAGGAGTAAAACTTCAGAGCGTGCAATGCTGGTAAACAACTCTAGCAATAAAAAAACTTGTTCATTGTTTTAGATTTTTTCCCCCATAATGCAGAATGGGGTTTAAAGTTCCCTACAAGGGTAATTTAAATAAGAGCTTTAAAACTGCTACATAAATTAGAGCAACAGTACATTTGTAGTTGCAGTAAAACTACTTCTGGTCTATTGTTCTCAGTAGCCCCTGATAAATGTTTGTGACATTTATTTGCAACAAACCTTCACAGAACAATCCCTTGTACATTAGAGGAGCCATTAGTGTCTGCAGTAAATATTATAGTAAATACTGCGCGTTGATTCTTCAGTATACAACTGTATAAATAGGGAAAATATCATTGAATAAAAATATGCATCCATAAGACCTATGATCTACTAAACCAATTCTAATTACTTTTATCTAAAGCTCCTTTTTTTTGACAGCATGCTTTTAATTTGAAGCACGGCTTGGTAAGAAACAGATTCTGTGCACACATAGACTGTAGTGACGCACTTGGAGCAGGTCAGGCATTTTCCCTATTAAGGAATACGATCATCCCAGAAACCTAAGTGTCTCAAACTTTGGATCTTATGCAACCAAATAAAGGGATATTAAAATGAACTAAGTATTGAGTTGCTACCTCTTCCTCTAATAAAAGACATCTTTTATCTTTCTGACCATTTTTCACATGACTAGACATAACAGAAAATGACATTTATTACAGCAAATTTTGGGTTATATTATGAGAATGCGGTGTATAAATAAAATAAAAGCTTGAAAAACATTAAATAATGTTCAACTGTCTGGATACCGATCCTATTACTGTTGGCTGATTTATGAGTGCTTTTGTGTGAGACTGTACTGATTACATTCGTGCGAGTTACCTGCAAACCTATGTATGCAATAAAATAAACAGAAAGTACACATGAAGTGTATATAATCACAATATAAAGATGACAACATGAACATGATATGCAAAGAGACAGAATTTGAAGACTGACAAGGAGTGTTGTTGCAATGCATGACTGAATACTCATGCTATTTAAACAACGGTGTAATTCAGATGCTTGTTGTCATGTGACATGAGGTGTGTGTGGTGAGCATGTGCAATGGTTTATGGGCATTGTAATCCATCGTGACACATGTTAACTTTTTGGTGGCAGCCTTTTTATTATTTGCAGATTTGTGTCAAATTTCGTCACAAGTTATTCCAAAAATCTGGTCAATATTTATCCAGGGAATTTCCTCGTGTTCAGAGTCACGTTATGCAGCTGCCTGAGATGCATTTTTGACCTCTTTAAGATTATAAAAATTGTCTGGACATTGTTCAGTGCCTAAGGTTGCCAGATTTTTAACCTCAGAATTAAAGTCAGTGATGGGGAATTTTCAATAGTACCACAACAGACCACTGACTTAAACACAGTTTTCTTTTCTTTTAAGCTAGAAAAAAGGATAGAAATTTCAGAAATGCACAAAATGAAAAATCAAACAGACCAATATCTTATTATATGAATGTGTCACATAGAGAGATCATGGTGCAGGATGCAACTGCAGAAATGCAGACCCCAGGACATGAGTACATGACACGTGAGTTAATTCGCAAAAAGCTCCACAGGAAAGCTCAACAATAATCATGGTGGTATATACAATACATTTCAGCTGGAGTAGTGATGTAGATGATGACACATGTGACAATGAGAAAAATGGCAAGCATTTAACTAGATATTTAATAAAAAAGCAAAAAAAGAAACACATCCATGCCTCATCCTCCCTGTTTGGGTAGTTTGGAGAGATTAGGCACTCATTAACAGGTGAGAAGTGACTAAAAATAAACTAAAGATAAAAATCTTCAGAAAAGAAAAAGAATATACATCTTTTAAGTAATAGCACTTGATTCAGAACATCGTATCATTTAGCTTGTCTTTTGTTATGAGCTGAGTTTTTAGAGCAGAATGTAATTAAAATTTATACTCTAAATTAATGGTGTGAAATCATAATGTGTTATAACTTTATTAATCAAAATAAGTATATTTCTATTAAAAACTCTTTAAAACTTGTGGGCCTTTGGTTCGTTTGGGCTCCTGAATCCCTTCTCCAGATTAGCCTTCTTCTTGCGATTCTTGATGCATTTTCTAATGGCGGTTGCCAGAGAAATCATGGCCTTCTTTAAAGGCTTTTCAATTTCGAGATTGTGCAGCTCTTCTCAATTTAAATAATGAAATTTAAGTATTTTTTGAAGATGCATACTGAGACATTTTCCAGTTTAAATCAGATTAAAAGTTAGGCTCAGCATTGTCACATGACTTGGTATAACAGTTTGTTAATGTTATGCTAGCTGTCGGTTTTAATTTCCTATATTTTATCTCAATGCTTTAAAGAGTTAGAACTGTAAGCTGCTTGGCACAAACAGTACATTTCAAGGTGTTGTTAATTTCTTTCTCGCAAAACTTATTGTATGCTTTCCATGTGTTTGGCTTTTGCTGACATCTTAGCATATAATTTTTCTTTTCTGGGCCTGAAGGTAAAGTGTTTGAGTATAACTGAAGATTTTTTTCTCGAAAAACCAACAAGCGCCAACTTGGAAATTTTGAACTAGCAGATTGATGTTTTGGGCAAAACCCCCAACCATTAACATCACTACCACCACAACACACACATACACATGCGCAAAAAGAAGAAAAAAACAGTGCATTTCTTTTGTACGAATCACCCTATATTTGTGATTTTGTGTCAGAAACCAACCTCTGCATGTTCTATTTTCAGCTCATTCCAAGATCAACAATTGAGATTCAGCAACTCAGCATTGTAAAGCTAGTGATGTTATCCACCACTGTTGTATCCATCACTCACTAAACTGGCTTTTTTCCATCTATTAATACATAAAAAATTTTCAAACTTTAATGATATTTTAGGTTTAGCATAAAATGCACACAAAACCTATTGCAGCCAGTTTGGCATGCCCGCATTAGAGAAAGGAATGAAGTAGTGTTAACAGAATGACATTTTCCTTTTTATACACATATGATGGATAGTCCTGTCAATTCCAAATTAAGCCTGTGACGGTGCACAAATCTAGTCTGCGCTCACTTGAAAAACAGCCCTGGGACATTTTATGGGGCCACACACTAAACTCTACATTAAAGTGCTGTTATCCTGCTCTCCTTTTATTATAGGTGGCTTTCTGTGAAGGAATCCAACTTGGACAGGAATGCAACTCTACATGACATGCTGCAAACTTCAGATTCAATCCTAACTGACTCCCTTATTGTTGAATGGTCCATAGATTTATTATGAGACTCATTTTCTTTTATTATATATTTTTTAATCATTATACATCTGTCACGATAATTTGCATGTTATTGCATTTTTGAAGTTAATAGACTGAATTTTGATTATAGAATTTTAAATTTAGTTATCCAGTTATCTACATATTGCATATCTATCTGGACTGCTCCTGTATGAAATGGCCAGTTATATCAAAGAAAGCTTAAATCGTTGCATTGCCCCAGAACTCCTCAATTCTTTGAAACTCATTAAAGCCATCAGCAACCAGTGAATATGCTTTTAAACCCAGAACCATGCTCATGTTAACATTGAGCTTGTAGTTAGCCCTAGAGTGTGGAAAGCAGGAGTATTACCTCATGATCTTTATGTATATTTAAAGTATTTTTGATGATAATATTCACCCCAGTGCAGTATAGTTTTTTGCGTCAGACATTTTTTCCACTACACATGATTCACACATAATTCACCAATTTGTCTGTACTTGTCTCTGTTACACTGATATATAATATTTTCATTGGCATCGACTTCTTGCTGCTGAGAAAAGTCTTTTTATTATTGATTTTGTCCTTATTGTTCATTTTCATCAATCTATCTGTCAGCTTTACGTTTTCTGTAACTTTGTGGGAATCATGAAATGCAGACAAGCTATAGTGTGAGAATGCTTTGCATTTTTTTAAGTGTTTGGCATTTCTAACATCTAATATAAACTAAAATTACTTCCAAATCATTTTGCCCTACAGAGGCATGACCTTATAGGAAAAAAAGGGCTAAAAAATTCCAGACTTGAAAAATTACACAATAGGAAACGTTAGATTTTTCTGCCTTTCTGAGTATTTAAACTTTTGGTCAAGATGGTCTCTCCATAAGAATTCACACAAACCAAAATTTACAAATAATGATGTTTGTGTACATTCTGTTCTGTACTTCTGTTTACCTGATTAATTGTGCTTGTTATTACAAGAGTTAACACAACAAATAAAATGGCTTTTCTCGGTTTACACAAAGTTATTGTTGGAATTATGATAAAAGAGCGAAATTGTGATGGTTTACATAAAAATACAGTTATACACGAACCTACAACTGCTGTGGAAAAAGTGTTTCCATGCAAGCTGGTGTGGACTAATTTGCACTGGTGAAATTCTGCTGGACTTTTGGAAATAGAAAGGCTACAAAGGTAATAGAAATTGTAAGAGACAACAGCACACATTCTTGTGATTTTATCATCAAGTTGCAAGAATTGTCAACTACACAGTTCATAATCAGCCTAAAATATCCTATTAACTGGACTGAAATCATCAACAAAAAAAAATCTACTTAGAAAGCTACAAATTAGCCGGAAATTTACTACTATTACTACAGTGCTTCAGCCCTGGGATTTGAACTCACAATCTTCTGCTCATTAACTGACGCACTAAGCTACTATCATCAATTATTGTTTATTTTTCAAACAAACCGATAACATGATTTTGGAGCACATTTATGCCATTGGGTAAACCGTAATTTGACAGCAAAATTTAACACCTGTTTTTAAACACTATTGTGTTTTTTATCATGCCAAAAGCTTATTTCATTTCACTTATACATGACTTCATAGGGAGTGCATCTGGAACCGATGTCTCTTTCATGCACGCTCGTGCAACCCCGCAGAACTGCAATTTGCACAAACAGGAACATCCGACTCACATCAGTATAGTGAATGCAAAAAGATGTTGCAGTTGTGCAAAAATACCCTCATAGCCTTCGAGGAGCTGTGGTACCGAGATGCTGAGACACTGTGCTTGGTGGAAATGCATGTTACATCTTTGACGATTTATATATTATAATATTTTTCCAGCTGCGGTCACCCAAGATAAATAACGGTAGCGGAAAATACACTCCTCTCCTCGTCACAAGTGTGTCGGAATGTTCTGCTACGTGGACCAATGGTGTGATGTCTGGGAACTTGAGCTACGAGGGAAGAGGGAGATAAAGAAACAGACTTAGATAATAAAAATCATATGTGAACGTAATATGAGGCAGCACTGTCAGACCTCCAGAGTGGCACATTCTCATCGCTGTTGGGACACACTGACATCCAGTGGCGATTCAACCTCAACTTTAAAAGAGCATTCACTTCTAAGTCTTTCTATTTACTGTCTCAAGATGTCTGGCGAGACACATGCGTGCAGAGTGTTCCTGATGGAGTTGACAGGGAGAAACGTACACACTGGACTTTTCCCACATTGCCCGCCATAAGATGTCACTCAGTTTTATTTATACTTCTCTTACACTCCAATCATCAGATATCTGAATTCCCCCAATTTTGCGACATCACACTGATGCCATTCATTCACAATTGCTTTATCCTGACCAGGGTCGTACTGGAACTGGAGCCTATCCTGGGAACACATACACATACTTATACATACTTATTCCACCTACTGGTCTGTTGCTTTGTGTTGATTACTGAAGAACTGTAACCTTGTAATGGCCCACATGAGTATCAGTGTAATTTCTACATTTATATTTATGGCACACAGAGAAACAAACAATGGTCAACATTTTTTTTTATACAACTGAGCAATTGAGGGTTAAGGGCCTTGCTCAAGGGCCCAGAAGTGGTGGTACTGGGAATTGAACATCCGACCTTCACCCGACAGTTCAGGAACCCATTGCCTTAACCACTGAAGATAATTAATCGTTTTTATTTTTATTGTATTTTTATTTATCATTTCTTTAATTAAACTACATCAGATTATATTTCAGCCTTTCAGATAAAAAAAACGCTAGTCAGTGGTACTATAGTAGTAAAACTTAAGAAATACCAGAACTGTCCCAGTAAGGTTCATGCTGTCTGGAAAAGATTTGATCTTGATCCAGATGTTGTAATCATAATGGAAAATATGGCTTTTGATAATTCTGTGAAAAGCCTGCCTTAAACAGTAAACAGTAAAACAGTAGCTGAAGGATTTAGTAGGGCCTTATAAGGCATTGACATTGGAGGAAATACTACTTTGGTGAATTGGACTGCATGTAATAGTAATTTTCCAATGCAGAAGATGATCACATTAGATTCTAGACCATTGAGTTTCCAGTTATTCATGACTGTTTTATAATCCTGACTAATAGCAAGAGAATGCAGTCCTTACAACAATGCTCTGAATTTGTCTAGCAGTTGACCTCAGACATGCTTCATCGTGTCACGTTTTATGTCAAACCTTACAACACAAATTTATCCACCAATTTTTGCATCTAGTAGTGGCTGCCTCACAGCTCCAGAGTCCCCCTCGCTTCTGAATGTGTGTGCATCATGACCTGTGATGGGCTGGAGCCCAATTTAGAGTTTATCCCTGCCTCATGAATCAAATTCTTTCTGGGAATAAATATATGCTTACTGTATCATATGCAAAAGTTTATGCATTGTGTAGTGCACTTCATACTGCTAGAGAGTTATGAATTTGAGTGTCAGATCCTCCAGGAAACCAAGGTTAGACCCTAAAAATGTATATTTCATGAATTGTATTCTGTCTCGGGCGGCACGGTGGCGTAGTGGTTAGCACGTCCGCCTCACAGCAAGAAGGTCCTGGGTTCGATTCCCAGCTCGGG
>JBCNYG010000017.1:5823749-5858870 GCA_039654305.1 Porochilus rendahli | reverse complement strand
GGCTGAGATGGGCGCCAGCCTCCCCGCGACCCTAATAAGGAATAAGCGGTTCAGAAAATGAATGAATGAATGAATGTATTCTGTCTCACTCGTACACATTGCACATTTGACTTCATAGAATCTGAATTGGGTTTACAAGGTTTTTGGTGGGCTAGGCTAGGAAATCACTTTCTTGTAAAAAGGTAATGCTTCACGACTTGGAATGTGCACTTGATGACCCCTCAGAAAGGCGGTGGATAGGTTACACAGAAGACAATGAAACTCTATCCTGAAACTCTATCCTGATTTCATGAAGTGTCAGTAATGTTCAATAAATACGTCTTGGCTAGAACTGTGGAACAGTCCATCAGTATTCAATATCAATCGTCTTATAATTGGAAGAATATGTTGATTCATATGGCAACACCAAGAAGCAGACTGGATCTTTACCTTTCAATGAACTGCCCCATTCAAAGTAGAGTGATTTCCTAACCTGTTCCTTGAAGGTCGAGACCGAACAAAGCATGTGCTGTACAGAAAGCCCACCATTTTTCTACTGTGCTGAGCACTCTGCATTCCTCCAGCTCTCCTCCACCAGACAGAGCCTGCAGGAGATAAGTTTAAGAGCAGCTCATCAACCTCCTGCTGACCTACAACATTCTTAATCTCCAAATAAAAACTGACAAATATGGAGGGACCGAAACATATAGAAAAAAGCAGTTCTTTTTCTTTTTTTGCATGCCATTTTCATGAAAGCACTACCACGACCCGACCCCGACCTCAAGCTTGCCAAAGTTTACCTTCCTAAGCAGTTAGTAATTGATTCCGATCAACAGTACAGGTCACTATTAAGCACTAGTACAGCATGTTGAATAAATAGTTCAACTTTAAAACATGTCATGGTATTACAGAAACTTAAATGTCAGCCTGAATCCGAGCTACACATCTCTGGAAGGTTTTACCTGGGCTTTCAGTCTTAAATATTCATCCATTTGCCAAATTGCTTCATGCTAGGGTTTTGGAGAGGCTGGAGCCTATCTCAGCTTTCTCTGGGCATAGGGGGAACGTCATAATTAGCTCACCAGTCCATCACAGGGCCAACACACATAACCATTTACACTCACACCTTGGGATAATTATGGAGCAGCCATTTGTCTAATGTGCATCTCTTTGGACTGTAGAAGGAAACTGAAGCACACCAAGGAAACCCACGCAAGCATGGAAAAAACATGCAAACTTCACACAAAAACACCAGCGCCAAGCCTGGGACTCAAACCCAGGACCGTCTTGCTGTAAGGCAGACATTCTAACCACTACACCACCTGTCACTCTTAGTTTGTTTTCTTTAATATAAAAAAAACTGTTTGAACCAAGAATTCTCTGCAGTTACCAAATCATATAGAAGTCTAAATATATTTTGTCCCCAAACTGAACTACTTTTTATTATTATGTTTAAATTAAAATACTCCTTGACATTTTACCTACTGATGCTGACATATGTTCTAAGACAGGTCCAAACCTGAGCTGGAGTCAGAGCCTGGCAGCTTTTGTCGTCAACATACACACAACAAAGCTTTGCATTCATATTAGAAGGTGAAGAAGGAAATCTGGGGCGCGTTTGTACTAGGAAATTTCCACAGTCCCAAATAAACTTACAGGAAAGTATTTGAGTCACTCTTTTCCACCATAGCATGATTATATCAACTCAACAAAACCCTGAAACTCTAACCTCTTTTAAACGTCTACACTTGCCTGGAAACTGAATACCGCCAAACAGCCACACAGCATGTTACGATTTGGATGAATGGTGGGGTAACGTTAGTGTAAAATATTTTGCTGGACGGAACTAAAGTGTTCTTAGCCAGTAGTGAGATAGTAGCAGTCAAGGAGAGAAATGCTTTTATTACCACCTGTAGCCAGACATATAAGTTTTTCCTTTCTATCCACTTGCATGATAACACAAGGATAAAATGAGAAAAGATATAACTTGATCTGAAAAACTTTTAATCCCTTTAAAATGCAGACCACCATGTGATATACCAAGAGATGCAATAGTGATTTACTGAGGGATACTCAGCAGACGTAGATAGCTTAATGAGATATCCGATGTCTAGTATTTTATTGGAGTTCCAAAAGCTCTTACATCATCCTGTGGCACTCATCCTTGTTTTTAGTCTTTTCAGTGTGGGTGGAAAGATCTGGAAAGAGAATTTTGACACTGGTAAAACTAGACAGCCTCTAGACATTGTCTCAACAGTACTTCTCAAAAGTGTTCTTTGCTTCAAATGCACTTGGACTGGAAGTGATTGTGACATTCCTCCCATACCTTAAAGAGGACACACACTGGATGCTATACATAATGTCTTAAGATATATATAAATATTTTGTTGCAGTGTGTGTGTATATATGTGGTATAAGGAAAAAATGACTACAATTTGCTCCCTACAGATCTGTCTCATTAGTGGGCAACCATGAAACAGGTCTGTAGGGAGCAAATTGTAGTCATTTTTGTCCATATACCACATATTTAGCTCTATTTTACTGTATCGATCACTTTTTTTTTTACAAAAAGACTATGTACAGTATTTGTAATACAGTAATTTTTCACAACAGTTTTCTGCAGCAATGAGCCATATTTGTGGTATTTTTGTTAATTTTCTGGCCAGGGATTTGTTGTTAGCTCTATTAAGAGCTTATTATTTATTCAACTTGGGGTTTTGCCAATTTTTTTGCCCAGGTGTGTATTTCAAAGTCAAAAGCAATGTCTTCTGATCAGGATTTTGTTTTCCATCCTGTCAAGGTAGACACTGGTTAAGACTCGAGGATATGTTGAGCTCAGCTTGTGTTTTTCACTACCATAACTTAAACCCATTAAAAAACCTTTTAATGCTCTGGTCAAACATTTAGTAGAGGAGATTTTGAGTTATTTTTACTAATGTGTTTCTGTATCCAGAGTTTTAACATAAAAGGAAACCTTAACTTTTAAAGGAAAAAAGGGGAAAAAATAAATTAAAAAAAAGAAACAAAGAAACCTTAAATGTTTGGTAGAGACCTATGTTTTAAAAATATATAAATAAATAAAAAACTATTTTAAATATAAGCTATTGATGCCTCAAATCAATTTTTTCTTATGTCCTAAATGAACATTCAGATTTTGAATATTTAGGAGCTTTTTTACAGTCCTCTTGAGCACTAGGGATACATAAAATAAGGGTTATTATTCCAACATCTGTACATAATATGTAACATTTTATATATGAATAAATACACAATAGTATGGAGCACCAAAATATAATGAACAAAAAGTAACAGCTTGTCTTGAAAATATACATGGAAATAAAAATGTGACTTTCCCACTTGAAAAATTCTCAGAATTCCAAATTAAATATTTTGCAAAGGTGGATATTTGTCATGAAAATTTTCCATTCAAAATTAGATAAGCATTTATCGTTTAACTAAATCATGCATAGGTGACAATATCCCTGATTTGTTCTGCATAGGGCAGATCTGAATACATGCACGGACCAAAATTCAAATTTCATCCAAAATATTCTGTTTGCTCTATGAGACCCTGATAATGAATTTTTTTTTGTCATTTCAAGTGCTGTGTAAAAATATTACATTGAAATCCTACTTTAACTCTATGATGTTATTGATGCGGAATGAAAGGAAAGCCTTCCAAACTTTCCTATTATACTGATAATATGAATATTTTCATCATCAGGTGTACTTAACTTACATCTATGAAGTTGCAATCTGTTAAATGCATTTGCTAGTAAAAAAAAAGCTGCCATTTGTACTTTGTTTCACTCTTGTGAGAGTGCTAAACCATGATAGGACATAGACACATCAGCTCCAATAGGGAAAGATGCCAGCAAAAATAACAGTATACAGATATTAAACTAACAAATACGGTATTCATTTTACTTCTGAATGAAACAAGGCTAGACACATCTGCACAATCAATTATTTCTTTATAGTTATATATTAGCTGTACTATCTAAGATAAATATATATGGGTGGCATTCAGCCAACAAAAACCCCAATGAGCTTGTAAAGCACTGAATGCAAGCTTTTTGCTCATAATATTACTTAACATTTGTTTATATTAGACAAGTGTCTACTCGTATACAAGGATGCATGGTACATATCACACAAACACACATGCACACACACGCACACACGCACACACACACACACACACACACGCACACGCACACACACACACACACACACACACACACAGTTTGTTTGAACTTATGGTATAGATTAGTGATCTTGAAGAGATGTAAATGATCTTGACTTGTAAGGTACTTTCCTTAAATACAGGCATAAATCTTCCCATATCATGTGATTCAGATTTAATGTCAGACAGCATTCAGGCATCACAAGACATGTTTAGTACAAGTCCATTCATAATGCGTACCCTGTAGTACCATCTGTAGGCTCTTATATTTAATGAGTGGAAAATAGGACCTCAGGCCTTGTTTATGTAGCTTGGTTGGAAAATCTTCACGAACCCCTCCAGCTACTGGATGAGTCATACTCCACTGTGATAGGGTGAATGCAGCAATTTGGAGTGGAAGTAAATGAGAGAATAAAATGTTTATAAAGTGATTGAGATTCTCATGAAGATCGAGCCCCTAAATACAACCAGGAAATTAAGTTAATGTGTACATTACATTTATATTTATTCATTTGGCAAACACTTTAATTTAAAGTGGTTTACAAGTAGGAATGTAGTCCAAGCAATCAACAAATCAGTCAGGTGAGGGTTCATGACCATGCTGAAACCTTAACCACTGAGGAATTAGCACTATTTGACTAAAAGGTATAAAAATAAATCCTAATTGTTTACATTTCACTAGGGACTTTTTTCTGCTCTTAAACATACCTTAAGATAAAATGTGGGAAACTGAAACTCTTTATATTAGTCAGTGGGAAAAACAACAAATAAAAGTGAATTTCATCACCTTTGTCTAGGCTGTTAAAGCAGAGTTATGCCTTGAAATAAGAGACTCTTTAGTCTAACTTTAAAACTGCAGGATCATTGCAGGGCAAATAACATTTTAAGTGCCATGGTCGTAAGAACACAATATCCATATAATCAATATACATGCATTTGGACATTAAGTAATGTCTTGTTTGCTCTTATCGTTCCTAAATAACCATAATCCAACACCATCCCAAGGACCAAAAACACAAGCAATATGTTCAGAAAGTTTGGAAACAAGAAGCAATATTTCATAGTTAAACATTAAACTCAAAGTAAGACAGGTGCTAACAATGATCAAGTAGTCTGGGAAAGCAACATTTTCCATATGTCACATTATCACATATTGTCTTTTTACTTAAAATGTCTACAATAAATCGATGGTCAGATTACAAAGAGGCACATTACATCAGAATATGGACTGGCTTTCATCGAAAGCATTAAGAACCGAATGGAAGCACAAATTTAGATGACGTCGTATTGGGTTACCAGTGTACTGCAAAACTTCTGTGCAAATGAGTGTGAAAGCTCTTAATGATGGTATCTCATAGCCATGCCAAGGATATGAGCTCAGTTAAGCTTCACCTCCAGCTCCTTCTCGCTTTACTCTTAATCAAGTAGGATAATCAGTCTTATTCCTAAAAACTGTATATTTCTGATATTCATTCAACAGGACAGTGAAGCAATCCACTGTATATATCCTGTATAACAGGCATTCTTTCTTTCATTTACCAAACAGCTTCATCCAACTAGGGTCATGGAGTGGGTGGAGACTATCTCTCCTTACTCTGGGTAAAGGCAGGGTACACCCTGGACAGCATGGCATTCCATAACAGAACCAACACACACACACAACCATTCACAATCATACTTCAGGGTAATTTAGAACAGAAGATTACCCTAATGTGCATGTCTTTGGATCGTGGGAAGAGACCAGGGTACTCAGAGAAAACACTCGCAAGCACAGGGAGCAGTGTGCAAACTCCACACAGAAATGCCTTCACCGAGGGACTCGAACCCAGGACCTTGGGTCAAAACCAAGAGATTATATATTATAGATGCTTTATATTTGGCATCCATGTCATCTTATGTATAGTTGCCAGATGATTTAAAAAGTTGTTTTTAAAGCTCGGACTATGGGATAAATAATGTCTATATAAGCCAACAGTAAAATTATATTTTTGGGGCACCACTAAGAAATGGGTCTGTTTCTAAAATATTTGGCTAATAGCTAGTGGTTCACTAGTAGCTAGTGCTTGTTAGCTACATAGCTACATTTATTTCCTAATAGCTACTGCGATGGTCTGGTGAGCTGTTCAGGGTGCAACTTCTTCAACCTGAAGTCACCCCCCAACCACCACACCACCAAATTTCTAAAAAAAAAATAAACTTGCAATGCCAGTTCAATTACTGCTCCCCAAAGCAATCTAGTAGGATAAAGCCACACAAATCACATTTTTGTTCTTTTGAATCATGACAAAACATGGTGTTTATATAGAAAAGCAAGAGTGAGACTAACCACAGTATATAGGTATGGGAAAAAATACACACAGGTGCAAAAAATGATCAGGATGCACAGATTTCCTGATACTAAGGCAGGATCTACAGTAAACAGGAAGTTTCTCAGATCACTGAAGGGCATAATATTTTGCTGATGAATCATAAAATATTTGATAGTAGGGAGCAGAAAATGGTGTCCGGGGAAAAAAGTCCATGGTGAATATGAAAGCAGTTTTAGCAATCTTAACGTGTGCGTGTTGTCTTCTTTGAAAAGGAAGAAAGGCGACCACAATGATTCACCTCTGTTTGGTTCACGCTGCATCTGGGAAACATGAACCTGCCACAGAAAGCTCAAGATCTCAGGCATTAACTTAAGCAAGTTCCAGCAGCACCTCACTAAATCATTTTCATTACTCACTTGCACTCTTCTCCCTGCAGGTATTAACCAATTGAGCTCAATTAAGCAGTGGCACGACATGCTGCCACAGACTGGAGATCTTCTAAGATCTGCTCTTTGTATAAGGTCGAGAGGTTCACTGACACTATTAACATGCAGAACTATAACTTCCTTAATTCTTGCTTTTTCATGACTGAGGTGAGTTCATCACTTGTCTTCATTGTGTCCATCTTCATCTCCACTGACCAAGATCTATTTGTGTTGTCAGCAATAGTTGTAACAAACTATGTGAAAGATGCAAATAGTCTAGCTACACCCCGCTGTCTAGCAATCTAGCGAAAGAAAAGAGGAGGAGCACAAATATCATTAGTCACCTCTATCCAGTAAAATTCTCTATGACGCCTCACTGACAGGATGCCTGGACCTCCTGGTTAGAATCTGATAAATCAGCATTATTTACATTCTTGCTCGAAGTATCCTAAAGTGTCTGACTCATAAAACACTTTGAGGTAACAGACACCCATTAATACATCTGTACAACAACATTCAATATGTAAACAGTGTTGAAGCCAAAGCACTTCGGGGCTTGTTTAAATGTTAATACAGCATCTATTACATTTCACCACATCTGCATTAAAATTCAGTTGAGAGATCGTCATGTGGAGCTCAGATGTTCACCATAGAGACCATCAATAGGAAATCCCATGAACACATCATTCTGCTAAACCTGGCAACCTCAGATTTTGTGTCATTCGGTGAAGGAAAGCAGGCAAAAGAAAATCATTGACAGGAACATTGGAGGAGTTAAGAGTAGGTGCCTGATGTACTGCCGGAAAAGAACTGAACAACAATTTAATATTTTTATATTCCAACTAGAGAATGCTACACATATGTTCATGGGCTGTTTACTAAGTAAATGTTTATTATGGGGCAGTATGGTGGTGGAGTGGTTAGCACGTCTGGTTCACAGCAAGAAGGTCCTGGGTTCAGGTCATAGGCTTGGCTCGGACATTTCTGTGTGGAGTTTGCATGTTCTCACCGTGCTTTAGTGTGTTTTCTCTGAGTACTCTGGTTTCCTCCTCTATTTCCAAAAACATGCACATTAGGCAAAGTGGGTGTTCCAAATTGCCCCTAGGTGTGAGTGTACGTGTGAATCATTTTGTGTGTGTGTGTGTGTGTGTGTGTGGGTGTGTTAGCCTGGCTATGGACTGGCAGGCTGTTCAGGATGTTCCCCACCTTTGTCCAGAGTCAGGCAAAGATATAGGCTCCATCCTCCCTGAAACCATATCAGGATTAAGCTGATTCAAATAAATGAATAAGTGTTTCTATGCTGTGTTTCACACAAATAAAAATATGTTGGGTATCACTGACCTAGGGATTTTAAAACACCAGGCTACATACATAACTACGATCAACTGCTTAAGCATACTGGCTTAAAGTGTTTTGGGTTTTTACAAGCGCATAAAACTGCTTTGGTCCCTCAGGTTCTGTATAGAATATATAGGTTTACAGCAGATATTCCAGACAATCAGTATATTTGCCTGCCAGCAATATAACTCAAAATAGCAGGTCATTACCTCCCGAGAGAATAATTTAGAGCCACGGCTATTTCAAGCTTCATAAAGTAGTAATGCAGGGCTGTGTATTTTCCTGCTAATAGTGTAGTAAATTCAGATTAAAAGTTATTTTATTCATTGATGCACAAAATGATACACTGACATCAGAGTAAGTACAGCTGCTGAAAGGGAGGGAAACTATATTTATTTTACTAGAGACAGTAGCTTACTTTATTGTTTAGCCAGAGCTATTGCATCATCAACATACAACATCAGGAACGACTGACTGTTTATTAAAAACCAATAAATCAGTCAAAGCTCAGTTAAAATAAAAATTGGACCTGTGGAGAATAGAATTATAGTATTTAAAATCTGGCAAATATGCCTCAGTAATTATTTCTTGTTGTTTATTTGAATTTTTCTTTTAGTAGTTTTATTCTACTCACTGTTTTTCAAAAGTCCCTTTAAAAAAAGGCTTCCTTAAGAATTCATTGGCACGAATAAAATTTTGTTCAAACCTCGACTCAAAACCCTTTGTTATGGTGTGTGTGTGAGTTCCCTCAAACAAAAATTTAAAACCCAAAAGAACTCTTTGGGGTGCTGTACTCTTTACAAAAAGGTAAATCTAGAAGGCTAAAGGACTTTAACTCATACTGTAACACACATAAGCAATCTAAAGGTGCAAAAAAACCTGTTTATCCATTTCGTTTACCGCTTGTGCGATAAGGTTATAAGAAAGCTGCAGCCAAACCCAGCTGACTTCAATCAGGTCGCCAATCAGGTTGTAGGGCTAAAACAGAGATCAAGTGTGTGAACAATTTAAATAATCATTGGTACACAGGGAGTTTCTTCAAGCTGCATTTTGACCAATGCCAGGTCCATTTAAGGAATTATTGGAGATTCTAGTTCCATACTTGAAGAGACTAATGAGCAATTACACTGAACTCACTGACCCAGAACATTTGTAAAAAGAAAGGAATTGATTACCCTGTTTTTTTTTTGTTTGTTTGTTTGTTTGTTTTTGTTTTTTGTTGTTGTAATTGTTGTTGTTGTTGTTGTTTGGCACACTGGAGAAGGGTAGTGAGCTCCTCTTGTATTTTTTTCCTCCCTGACACTGTATTTAAAGTTACGTATTTTCTGATAACCTTCTCAAACAGCACTGGGATTTTTGGAGGCACAAAATAAGTTAGAGGCTCCAACAAGCCTACATTTCCAGAGCCTATGTCCTGATTGGTTGAAAGTGTGTTACAGATAATATACAAAAACAAGTCTGTTAGAGCATTTCTTTTTGATTTGATAGTAATCATTTATGGAACACTAATTCAAATATATATATACAGTGACTGAGATTACAAAAGTAAATTGATGCAAAAATTTCAGAATGAATATTTGCTGGTAGAAGAAGAGGCTTGCGTCTTTTTGCTCAGCCATCTCTGAAAATCTGACAATTCTTGTGCTCCTGTAGTGTGAGGCATGCTTGGATAACTTTAGCACAACTTTGTGCACCTTTATACAGCAGTCTGACTAGTGTTCATAAAATTATGTTAAACTAATGTGCATGTTTTTGAACTGTAGGAGGAAACCAGAATACATAAAGCAAACCGGCACAAACTCAGGGGGCACATGCAAGCTCCACACTTTAATGCCCTTACTGAGCCCAGAACTCAAACTCAGGACCATCTTGCTGTAAAAATCTCTTCATGTTGGCGTTCAAGGGGATTGTCTTACGCATTTGAGTATTATCTTAACCCAAAAAGCCCTTGACGAATGAGAGTGTAGTTAGTAACTTGCAGCAAGATTCTGCAATTATAAACTCACTTATTCACTCAAGAAACTTTTATTTTTGTTTATACAATTTTCCGCCTAATTTATTTAGCATATCCTGTGTTTGGATATATTTATTCAGTCCATTTATTAAGCTAAGTCTTGCAGAACTAATGATTATTACAGGACCACCCAGACTACTGTAGGAATCGAAACCACATAATATATCTGGGACAAGGAAAAGATTAACATAATTAAATCGCCTACCTCAGAGGAAGCATTATCATGTGAAAATATTTCTCATCTCAAGGTAACCAACATACTTGTATTGGCTAGGATTACAGGCATTCACATTTAAGAACAGCTCTGTTAGCGTTTATATGAACTTCAACTTTGATCTTTAATAGCAAGAGGGAAAAAAGAAAGAAAAGATCTTGAGTATCTTAGAGCAATGCTCAATAAAGTGTATTGAAACCTTGTGTGCATGACACACTGAATTGAGGCAGAACCTGATTATAGTCACCTCATGTGACCCCATGCTATATAATATTTAACATATTGGAACCGCAGTAGCTGGGCAGCTGTTAATTACAAGGTATTTAACATATTTTTTGAAATCTAGTCTGTCAGTCTTCTGTCGAATAATTAGCTGATAGCTAGGGTGGAGGTCAAAATTCTCTGAAAATCGAACCATTGTTCTCTCCAAAGTTTTTGATCTCCAAAGTGGAGACAGTGTCTGGACCTGTTAAGAATGATTGCGTTTTCTTGCTTTGATCTTACCTCCGAGGAAAAAACTCATAATAATGTATTGCTTAAAGATGACATTTAAACTGTCTGTAAGGTTTTACAAAACAGAAACATGTAAGACATTTTTTGCTGCACAAAGAGGCAGCACAGTGGCTCAGTGGTTAACACCATCAACTCACAGCAAGAAGGACTTGGGTTTTAATACTGGCTAACTGCCTTTCTTTTTGAAGTTTGTGTGTTTATGTATGTTGCATCTGGGTACGCCAGTCTCCTCCCACAAGCTAAAGACATCCATATTAGGTACTTTACTTTATTACTTGAAATTCCACATAGATGTAAATGTGAATATAAATGGTTGGTTGAGTCTGTATTTGCCCTGTGATAGACTGGCGACCTGTTCAGAGTCTACCTTGCCTTTTGCTTTAAGTCAGTTGGAATTGCCTCCAGCTTCCACAGCAATTCTGATGGATAAGCAGTAAAGAAAATGGAGATGTGACTGGATGGACTGATGAATAGATGCTAGACAAGAATATAAGAATATATGTTGGTTGGTTAAACCCGATGCAAACTATTGTTAGAGCACTTATACAGCCTTAATAATCATTTTAGATGATTTCGACTTAGAGACTTTTTGTAAATGCTAGCCTACATTTTAGTGAAATAATGTAATGGTTCCTGTTTATCCCCTTGGACTCTGAATAGATCACAGATGAGCAATTAACCCATTTAAATAAAAGCCCTGTGTTGGATGATGGCCCCAAACAATGTTTTTATGACTTTCCATGATGACTAGGGCTAGTCATGCTTGAAACACAAACACCATTACAGGCAGGGGCAATGTCTGGTTCTTTGTCTGAGTTAAATGAGAACTCTCCTACAGGCTATGCAGATAAATAACACTTTGAGTCGCTGCCAAATAAAGGGGGAACTGAATGCGCAAATAGTGATATTAAAGATCATTAAGTGATATTTCATTAATCCCCGAGTGGAAAATACTCAATCTTCCAGTCTACAAGAAACCGGGTTGAGGTAAGTGTTACAGATGTTCTCCAGTCCACTGTTGAGTTAAAACCTAATTAAAATAGAAATACCCAAACAAGCATTATAGGCCCGGAACCAGTGAGAGCATTTGTTCCACTTCATTTACATGGATAACAATTCTCATCAATAACTATTTGTTTGTTCTGTATGCTTGCTGAATGCAGTGAAATCTTTGTCAAGAACAAACAATTGCTCAGTAACTTATAAAATATCCTGCAGTTTATCATTACTAGCATCAGGACAAACATAAATAAAAGTCAATGTGTTATTGTTTTAAATAAACTTCCGATCCAAATTCATGTCAAATCTGTCAGTGTTGAAGAGAAAGAATGAGATTTTTGGTACACGAAATAAATTACATCCAGATATAGCCATGTTTTTAATAATTTATTTGCCTTAAGTCAACACAGAGACTACAGGGGTTTTATTTAATTGCTTCTTTATTACAGAAATACGATAAATGTTTAAAAGCTTTGAAAACTGTTGCATAATCATTTTAAAAACCTTCAATTATTGAGGAAAAAATTCCAATTATATGTCATGTGTTCACATCTCAATAATCCTTAAGAGTTTTGGCAGGTTTGTTAGAAGGGCCTCTGTCATGCCATTTTACAACAATACTTTCTCTGTTTACTAATGTTCCACCGTGACCATTAAACTACAATAGAAACTTCAGTAAAACTCTGAAGGCTAGAACACAGAGGGTTAACCATGGCCTAAATAAGGCCAAGCAGTGCATACTGTAAGGCGGTGTCCAGGTGAAAGGTGGGAGTTATATTAAAATTAATGCTATTTAAGCATTTATTTAAAATATATCTAAACATCCCAATTAAATGCTCAAAAGTTCCCCCATGAGTACAAACTATACTATCTTCTCTGCTAACAGGAAAGTGTACCTGTTTACCTGGGTTACAGCCATGCTTCAAATTAAGCTCAGCATTTTTAAGTGGTTGTTCTATGACCTCCCTGGAGTACAGATGTTGTTCCAAAAACAAGTAAAGAATCAGTTCTTCAGAAACAAGGTCAAGATTTCTGGATTATTTATTATCCATTTCTTTTCCAAACCGTCTCGTGATGGTCTTTGGGTTATTTCTGGATCTTTTTCTTGAAGTGTGATTTTGACACTGTTAACACGAAGCATAATGATTCACTGAGAAAATACATTATTCACCTTTTTCATTACATATCCCAACTTGTTAGGAATTTGGGGTCAGAAAATAGGGTCAGACATGACGGTGGCGGGCCTTGCTCAAGGGCCCCACAATGGCAGCATGGCAGTGCTGCAGTCTGACCTTCTAATGAGTAACATTGGAAGAGCCTCAGCCATTGAGGCACCACTGTCTTCTCAGCTCTTAATAAACTTCTACACATGGAGCCCTACAGTCTCACTGAGTCATGTTGCATGATCTTAAAGCAACACTTCAGGATTTTTAAGCTGAGGTTTATTTTTTCCCATCTTTTTAAGCTTTTACACAAAAAAAAACTCTTTTTGATTTTTTTTCCGTTTCAAGTACTGACTTAAAATGATATAACCAGTAACTGCAACAAAGCTATGCATGGTTAACCTATGGGACAAACATCCACATCAAAGTAAACCGCTTGTTTTGGACACTGGCAGTTTCATCATGTTATTAAAATTGTCTGAGATTGTGAAAAAGATCCTACAGAGGTACACTTTATAAATGTAATAAGCTGAATGATAAAAAAACCTGTTTCTAGACTTACAGTCTTTCTTTTCTTGCTGTCTCTTATACCAGTCAGAACATGAAGTCTGTTATTGCAAGGGCACCGTTTTCTGAGCTCTACAAAAGAGTACTTCAGAACTCTATTAAGAATTTTATTACTCTGGAAAAACTCCTTTATGAATCTTACATGACTTCTTTTGTAATCATCAGAAAAAAGTCAAGTTTATTGTGATTTGGTTGTCTGCCCCATTTTTCGGTTGCCAGTTTTATCGTTATAACCTAATACTGGACTTTGTTGATCAGGTTTATGCTTAGTAAAAAATTTTTGATTTTTATAATCAACACATTATTATTTGATGTTAACAAACATGAATCATTTTGGATATCACCAAACTTGTAGTCACCAACACACGATGCTGTGAAGAATAAATGTTGGAGCCACAAGCTAGCGGTTGTCATCAGTGTTGACTGAGAAGGGACACGTGTAATACACAAATGTGTTTAAATGAACATGAGGCAAATTATTTACTTGATCATTCATTTGAGGAAAATTGGTTTGGCATGTTTAGTATTCAGAGCAACATGACACGAATCCAGTGAGTCAGTACAGACCTGAATTACACAAATTATGAACGCATCATGTCTCACCACGTTTGTGTAACAGTTTGTCGCATATCGTTCTTATTATGGTATTGATGAGACCCAGTGATATAATGCATTGCTCACGGTTAACAGATTCAATGTCTATTCATAGCTATGACATTTGACCCCTCCCATATAATATCACAAGCAGCTGTCACTATACACAATGCAATGGATCTTAAAAGCTGAAAAACAGATGCCTTTGGTTTTCGTTTGCAGAAAGACGTAATGTTCTGTATGGCTTCTGTAACCCTGATCATCATTAAACGACATCATGATGTGGAAAACATTTCAATAGACTTGGCCTTGATAAATCTCTCCTCTTTTTGTAAGTGAGAAAATGTTAAAGTGCCTTTTGTGTTGTGTCAAGAAGAAAATCATTTGCCGTGCATTACCTTTTGAATTGTCACATGACTGTGGTGTGATGTCTACGGTTTCTTTAGTTCCAGTAATTTCCGTGTCAGCAAAATAAGTGTGAGGGAAGAAACAAAGGAAAAGTAAGAAAAAAGGAAAAGTTTCCATCATCAAGGCACTTCTGTGACTACTCTAGTATTACGAATGTGGGAGAACGTGGTAATAGTTTTATCTCAGTTCTTGAATGATTGTCCAAGACAAAACTTTCATGATTCTGATGAGAAATTTGATCGTGATAGAAGCACAAAACACCACAAAGGACCGGGACAAGGTCATTATTGGCTTTGTGCATGACCCAGATGGGAACTTTCCTACAAGCTGTACCAGCAAATGACATCATTTTGACTGGTTGCCAAAGAAAGGAAGGCTGACTACTTACTGTTTGAGAAAATATTAAAGATCATTAAACAATAACTCTGCAGCACTGAGGCTAAAAAAAAAAACTATAATCACAATTCATAAGGAGCAGAGATGAAGAGAGTCACAGCTGTTGTCTATCCCCTGCTTAGCCAAAACAAGTCTTATAAACCATGAAATATGGGAAGCATTTGGTCCGCTTCATTTACGTGTATAATTATTCTCATCAATAATGCTTTGTTCGATTTGAATCTTTGCACATGCTTCTTTTGCAGAAAAATGCTGTTGTCTTCTCTGATTGCACAGGAACTTAAACACAATGGCCTAATTATACCATTCGTCCATCTATCCATGGTGGACCATAGGGGAGCTAGAGCCAATCCCAGCTGATCTTGGGTGAGAGGTAGGATACACTCTTGACAGGCTTCCAATCTATTATGGGACTAGAAAGATGAAAGAGACAGATAGCCAATCAGAACTACGGTCAATTTTTGGTCACCACTTGACCTAATATGTATGTCATTGGACTGTTGGAGGAAACCCGAGAAAACACACACACGGCATGCAACCTCCACACATTAATGATCTAGTCTACCATCAGATTTGAACTGGGAAGCTGCTTTCTGTGAAGTGACAGGGCAAACTATTGCACCACCAAGCCACCTCAGTAGAAATCATTCATTCATTCATCTTCCTCCACTTGTTCCGGGGACGGGTAGTGGGGGCAGCAGCCTAAATAGTGAGGTCCAGACCTCCCTCTCCCCAGCCACTCCCTCCAGCTCTTCTGGGGGGAACGCCAAGGCATACCTAGACCAGCCGAGAGACATAGTTCCTGCAGTGTGTTCTGGGTCAGCCCCAAGGTCTCTTCCCAGTTGGACATACATGAAACACCACATCAACTGGTTCCTCTCAACGCAAAGGAGCAGCAGTTCTACTCCGAGCTCCTCCCAGATGACAGAACTTCTCACCCTATAGGGTCTCTAAGGGTCTACTACCCAAAGTTCATGACCATAGGTGAGGGTAGGAACGTAAATCAACTAGTAAATTGAGAGTTGCCTTTAGGTTCAGCTCCCTCTTTACTATGACGGACCCGTACAAGCTTCGCTTTATAGCAGAGGCTGCAACTATCCACCTGTCAATCTCCCACTCCATCCTTCCCTCACTCGTGAACAAGACAGTAAAAATCATCAGAAGCATTAAAAGAAATTAAATTGAATGTAGTTCATTGTTTCTAATAAAATTCATTCATTAATTTGCCAAAACACTTAGCATTGGGGGAGGCTGAAGTCTATCTCTATATTGCTGACCTTGGGCATTCTGGGTACATCCTGAAGAGCTCGCCAGTCTATCACAGGTTTAACATACACATAACCATTTACACTCACACCTAGGGGCAATTTGGAACAGCCAGTTAGCCTGATGTGCATATCACTGGACTGTAGGAGGAAACTAGAGTACACAGAAGAGACCCGTCATGCATAGGAAGAACATTAAAAACTCCACACAGAACCGCTTATGCTTGTGGTGAGGCGGAGCTAGATTTACTTACCTACAAATACAGATTGGTGACAACTCTGTGAGGTTTGGGACCATTGGAGAAGCTTTTACATGGACTATTAGATTCTCCAAGTATACACTGTACTGAATAGATGAACACTTTTCATCATATGTAGTTTTGGCTGTGTTGTAATATTTTGTTGATGGTTGTAGGACGCTGTAGCTAAAATATAACTCCAAAATCTCCGATTGGTGTTAGTGCACATCAATGCCATTGCATCTCTTTCTACTAGCAAAGTGTGTTGTAATTGTATAGGAAATGCAACATAAGCATCGCTCACAACAACTAACTTATGATGGGAAAACGGAAAAAATACCAACGCATCAGCACCAGAATCGCTAAGAACATTAGCACATTATAGTTTTCCTTTATTTTGTCACTTGTTTAGTTATTTGTGCACAAAGATAAATCTCACGAGTACATTATTTTATTATCAGCTTTGGTAGACCGTTAGTAGAACTCTTGACTTATTTTAGGAGGAAGAGTTCTCAGTCCTAGTCAAGTCAGCAGGAAAACCACTAAAGTAAATGCAACACAAACTATGAAAGCTGAAAAACAGTCATGCTCGGATTAGTTTTAGGGAAGACATGTTCGTTATATCTCCTGTTACCCTGATGAGCATTAAAGTCTTTGTAATGTGGAAAGCATTTGTGTTCACCTGGTCTTTGGCTTTAATAAATCTCCTTCCTTGAAGAAAAAGAAGAAAAAAAACCTTCCAACTAAATGTAATGTGAGTGTAGTGAGTGTGTGGCAGTTCCTTGAGCTCCAACAATTACAGTGTCAGTCGACAAGGGTAAGTGAGAAAGAACGACGGAGTTAGAAAACGAGAAAGAGAAGTTTCCCTCATCACAGCACTTCTGTGGCTACTTACACATCTAGCATTACAAATGTGGGAGAAAGTGGTAATGCTACTGCAATGGTCTGCCTCAGCCGTTTTCTCCCCAGCATTCAGTCAGCATGCATTCATTGCATCATAATAATATTTCAGCAAGAGTGGTGAGGGCTGAGACCTGACCTGAAACACTAACCAGGCTAAACCCCGAGGGTTATGGATGTTGCCGAAAAGCCAATCCATCACGTATATGACCCATAACCTTGCTGTTTACTGCTAAGCTAGTAACACTACAATGATTTGGGTCGGCCAGCCCATCCCTCCCATCTTCGGAGGACTTGTCTGTGCATGTTGTTTCTTTGATCTTCTCCAGCAAAAATGGGTGATTGGCAGCCTGGCTCTGTCTTATCCTGGTGCACTGTGTAATCTTATTTATTGTGCCGACGTGAGCTACACTATTTCATCAGTATCAGATTTTTTTTAGGAATTGATATAGTCAGGCCTTGCAAGATAGTGTAAATGAATTCCGGATGAATAGAAAATTTGCAAAAGAAAATGGCCCAAGATCTCACAATACCCTGGAGGATGTACGCTGGTGTCCATTTTGGACTTGGCTAAGACCCGTTACATGTACAGTAGTTATTCTGTGTCTATCCTGAAGTCGTTAGTATTGTCCTGTGGACCCCCGTTACATGTCCATGCTCCCACGAGCTCCTTTAAAAAACGCATACCCACCACACAACAACCACACAGCCATCGGGTGAAGTCCCCGCTGGATTGAATGGACCTCGCCTGACAAGGGACGCATTTGAATGTGAAACATAAAAACAACCAACCAAAAAAAAATAAACATAAAAACCCATGTGAACACTGATGAACAGATTGAAAATTGCTGTCCATTAACAATATCTGGCAAGGTGTGACTGCTGCTTAAATTATGTGACTTGTGAAAGATACATTTTTAGCTGTATACACACACTGTTATATTTGATGAAATGGTCTATGCAACCCAACAGCAATTAATAACTTATGACCTTCGTCTGCAGCCACTGTAATCCCGTAAAAACGCAGACCAATCACTGCCTCGCTGTGTGCTGGGAAATATCAAATCAAATGCTCTGTTTGTGTGTGACCCTATCAAGCACAAGCCTGCAGTCAGGGCATGTGTTAGTATGAAGGGCCTCCAAGGGGCGGTGATGGTTTAGCCAGAGCCCTGAAGAAATGTTACTTTCTAATTTTGCTGGCTGTCCAGATTATCAACTTCAGATTTAAAGTGAGATACCCTTTCTTACACTGTCAAGCAAATGAGTGAAAAGATAAAATTTATAGCGGCAGTGGCGGTTCTGTGCATGAGACTCTGGGTTAGTGATCAGAGGGTCGGTGGTTCAAGCCCCAGTAATACCAAGCTATTGTTGTGCCCTTTAGCAAGGCTCCCCAACCTCAAATGCTCAGTTGTAAAAATTGAGCCCTTGAGCAAGACCCTTAACGCTCAGTTGTATTGAAAATAATAATAATAATAAGAGCATCTGCCAAATGCAGTAAACAAAAAGGATGTAATATCCCAAAGTTCTCATCAAACTGGATTCTGTAAGAGTATATGTTTTAAATAACAGTTTTCTTTGGCGCAGGGTGAACTTGTGGTCAGTAGGTCCTGCTGAACCTTGAAATCCTCAACTCTCATAAAAACAAACCCAGAGGTCATAATGTCTGCTTGGCAATCTGCGATGTCATACAAATTTGGCTTGATCAAGTCTACCACCTAGTGGTGGATCAGGGTTAGGAGACAGTAACCAAGATATTGCCAGAGATCATAATATCTGAATTAAAGACATATGCCGAGTTGTGACTCATTTCCTTGTTGCCTCTGGGGAGGAATAGAAGGTGTGCTCCTTCTAAAGTTTTCTTCAGCCTCCATGACTTGTCAGAAATAAAGCCAGACTCTGCTGTCCTGAAGCCTTGAAATGTCTGGGTGCAGTTTAGCTCCAAACCTGTTCAGTAATGATCTGTTAATAACACTCAGTTTCTGAATTTTGCTTCCAAACATTTGATCCGTTTGATTCAGAGCCGAGGTCGTTCATAAGATTGTATCTGGCATCTGGGGAAAGGATAAGACCAGGTTTTTTTTCCTGTATTGGAGCTTAGATACTGTGCTTTGCATACAGTAACTGTAGATTTAATTTCGCTGAATGCTTAGCACACATTCACGTCAGAATTTAAT
The DNA here is from genome assembly GCA_039654305.1 of Porochilus rendahli. Taxonomy (NCBI): domain Eukaryota; kingdom Metazoa; phylum Chordata; class Actinopteri; order Siluriformes; family Plotosidae; genus Porochilus; species Porochilus rendahli. The sequence goes on along the minus strand of JBCNYG010000017.1, from coordinate 5,839,187 downwards.
CAGAGGAGAAATGCTTTATTTGAGAAATAAAGGCTTATGCTATAAGCAGAATGTTTTCCACAGACCTTCATGTTTATGTTCCCATGACTGCGGACTCACTACAGAGGTTAGCTCAGTGTCGTGTTTACGCAAACTGCTCTGTTTTGATGCAAATGCGTTTCCAGGGTGATTTATTAAAAGATCCAATACACAGCTCACTTGATAGGAATGTGGCATCTGGGGATCAATAGATTTTAGCTGTTTATAAAAGGCTCTTAACTATGCCAGCTAGTGATGCAGCAAATCAATTAGTTTCAGACAAGCAATTATTGAATGCTAATCATTAGTGGTTAAAGACAATGACAACACTTTCTGTAGCTTCTCCAGACTATTTGATTTAAATACAACAGGGACTTTAGGGTCACCTTATATGAATTATGGGCCTCTGATCCTTCAGTATTCCACTACCCTCAGACGTGTGTTACGTAAGAGCGTGCTATACCGTTAATCACTGCCATAGTATGTGATGTGGCACAGTTACTGATATTACTTCAAAGCATTGCTTCAAAGTTCAACCTACTTCAAAGAAACACCTGAGCCTGGGAATCGAACCCAGGACCTTCTTACTGAGAGCCAGACATTCTAACCACTATTTTTGCATAATCCTGCTAACACACAAACAAACAAACTGAAGGTAAAACGGAATCTCCTTGGTGGAGTTAAAAATATTATTTGAAATACTGAGAGAGCTGCTGACGTAGAAAATAAATTAGCGTTTTTATAACATTAAAGTTGTATAAAGTGAGATGATAGACATTTGGAAGTTTTTAGATTATTAGAAAATTAGAGTTTGTCTGTTTGTGTGCAAGATAACCCAAAAACTTCTGCACATATAACATTTTTAATTTTTATTTTACTTTTTTTTGAGTAGGGTGTGGTATAAATAACAAACCAATAAACTGCGGAAGTCATCTGTGCATGGTATCATTCTGAAAGAAATCCTGAAAAATGCCCATTTTATAACATTCACCAAATCATTTTTTCCAATGTGCCTGCACCCATCCATCATCCTGCTAATAAAGTTTATCAACCATCATGCTTTATATTTGACTCCACTGATATAAATCCTTAATCTTTCTCAGGATTGTGTATCAGTCTGACTTCTGTTTATATATCACTGTGTCATTTATGCCTGATCCCAGTTGAAAGAAACAGAGGCAGACAAAGGAAGTTCAGTTAAGCCAGAACTGCTGGATGAACTTCAATATTAAAGCACTGTGAGCTTTCTGTCTTACACAGTAGTGTCTATGTTACACGCTGCAGCTCTGTTTCACTCAATAGGTTCCATGTAGTGGTCCCAAACCCTTGTGGATATAAGCACACGACTGCAACCACAGTGTGGGTTTTGTTGGAATCTTGGATTTGTGCATTGTATTGTTTGGTTTATTTCACCATAACCACAAAATGTGATGCTAATGAAGCAGCCTATCAGGGTCTGTGTGATAGCTAATTTCAGTGCAGTTCTTTTAGAAGTTATTGCTGCAAAAATGGGAAAAAAAAGTCTGCATTTAATAAAGTTGACAGAGGACTGATGTCTCTTTGCTAATGACTCACAGCACATCTTGTGCGTATTATAACACCATGGCGTTGCATGATTTTAAACTCGTTTTGAGAACATGTGGCTTTAACCAAGAACACGGGTCTGACTATAGGAGAGTCTTGAGAGTTGAAAAATCCTTCTAAGCCTTAAATGGCATGCTGTAAAGTTTAAGTACTTACTGAGTTTGCTTGTGGACATAAGTGTTTATTTGAAAGCATATACGAGGAACCCTGGAGCATGTTTTCTTTTAAGCCGAGCTTGCGCCTTTATCCACAAGAGGCTAGTGATCCTTTAGCTAATGGCTTCCTTTGAAGCGCTTCAAACACAGCATGCATGAAAAGCTATATTTGCAGCAGTTTATCTTACACGATCATGTCTCTGGTATTTTTGTGCAGCACATCAGCTTGGACCCCAATCACAATCATAACCGATCAGTACAATGTATGCATATAGATTCATAAAACAAACTGAAATTATTCGCTGGTCCTTGCCCTTGATTTCTCCTTTTATTTAAGACATTTCTTTTTTTTATCAGTCTCTGGCTATAAACATGTCTCAGCCAGACTGGACATCAAAGTGATTCATTCCAGTGTTACCATGTGGAGCAAATCTCTTGCTATTCATGTTTGTAGAATCTTTAGTGCACTTCAAATGAAACAGTAGAATTTAAGCTGATGTTGCAAAAAATTATAAAACTTTATATAATAAGCACTTGACAAATCATACAATAATTTTAGTCCACCATGCATGTAAATGCATCATTACATAAATGGTCATGACTTTGACAACCTGCCTCGCTGGCCGACTCTTCAATTCATTCTAGCCTTATGTGATTTTATTTCTTTTCTTATTTAATCATTTTCTTCCTCTTGAGTCTCTAAACAACTCCGAGCCAGTGTTGGACGCACAATTGTCACGTTTTTTTTTTTAAGGAATTGGCTGTTTATTTATTTATTTATTTATTGGTCATTTTTCATGAAATATGACTTTACGGACCTTCAGAAAGGAAATAGCCTCCAGTCCTGGGTGTTGCCTAATGCTGGTAACTAAGAGATAAAGTTACCAGTCTGCCACAACCAGAAGAATGACTAGCACTGTGAACTAACCAGATCATCAGTAAAGGTATTTGAAGGTAAATATATATCTGGTGGGCTTTAACTCAGAGTGAAGAGTGAAGCAACTAGGAGTTCAACTTCTCCTGGATGGAATGCTAGTCCATCACAGGTAAGGTAAATATATCATAAATTCAAGAAAATATTAGAAATGCTATATTTAGCATTTATTTATTACAGTGGATGGATAAAACATCATAGCTGTTAATTAAACTCACCCTGTCTTGACTGCTTTGTCAAACCAGACATCTGCTTCTAATGAAATCAGTGTTGCATCTGTCAGCTAAACTTCACTTCATGTCCAAACGATTGCTCTTATTAGACACATCCTTGCTGATAACACCATCTTCAGCGGAAATGGTTTAGTTCTCTAGAAAGCAGTAATAAAGAGATTTGGTGAATTTGGCTCTATTACTCTACTAGTTTAGTCCATTTGCACCAGAGGAGGCGGCTCTAACAAAGCAGTTCAAAGGTCAAACACTTCACCAACTGTGGACACTTTGCAAATTTGACCCATCTATTTGACTTTCCAACAATAAACCAGCCATGGGCTATATTTTTAGATATAGTGGGGCTGTAATGGCATTTGAGCCTAAAACTTGAGTCTTGATTGTACAAAAAAGTTTGATTGTTTGTTTGTTTTTTGTTTAAGCAATTTCTAATTTGCATCAATACTTGACTTTAATGAGGAAATGTGACCAGCAAGGTTGTGGTTAGTACATGTTCATGCAAACTCCACACAGAAAACCTGACTCATCCTCTTGCTGTGAGGCGGGACGTCTGTGTGGAGTTTGCATGTTCTCCCCGTGCTTGCATGGGTTTCCACAAGGGTACTCAAGCTTCCTCCCACAGTGCAAACACATGTGCATTATCCCAAAACCCATGTTGTACCTCGGTGTGAGTGTGAATGGTTGTGTGTGATGGTCTGGGGAGCTGATAAGGGTGTACCCTGCCTTTGCCCGGTGTCAGCTGGGGCTCCAGCATCCCCATGACCCTCGTAGGATTGAGGTGATTGAGGAAAAAGATGAGTAAGTGATCACTGCATTAATTCAAACAAATAAAAGTAATAAACGAAATTTAATTTATACAGAAAAGGAATTTTAGGTTATAGAAGGTGAAACTTTTTTTTACTCAAATACCAAGAAAAGTGTGAAATAAGCATTGCTAAGAACTAAATAAAATGTTGCTTAATAAACTGACAGTTTTGCTGACACTTTTTTGGTTTTATTTAGCTATTAATGAAGAAAAAAATACACACGTCTATTTATAAATCATGACAAGTATGCAGGGAATAACATTAAAACATTAAAATCTGTCAATAACAATAATTCACATTGTTTGCTTTGTGTGCTGATGCTTTTCATTATTTATTTATTTATTTATTTATTTATTTATTTTCTCAATTGGAAGGCTTTATTTTTTATCACAGCAACAGTTTACCTGGTTCTCTTTAATGACTGTGGAAATTCTTCATCAAAGTGCTTACTTAGTTCAGACTAACCCTATAAACCAATCCTGAATTGTAATTTCACTGTAGGGACTTCACTATAAACCCTAGCCCTGGTTACACAACTGAAATATTTTGAATGCACAGTAATAAAAAAAGACATTTCAGCGAGTCATTATCTTGAAGCAGAGCGAGAAGGTGATGAGGAGAAGGAAAGCCATGCTCTGAAGAAAACCCAGGTGATGGTATGAGGAAACAGCGCTGTCAAGCACAGAGTCCTCGGGCTCTCCACACTGATTTCCACATTGTTCCCCACAGAACAAACAAAACGGCATGTCTCTTCTGATCTCAGATGTGTACGTCTCCATCGCCTTCCTCCCTGCCAAGTGAAAGGCAAAGTAAGGATTCAAAGAGATGCTGCAGAAGTCAAGTCTAGGGTACTAGGCTGCAAGAGTAAGTGTTTTTTCTTAAGGGAAATAATTCTGAAGAGCTTACCTGGCTCATAATAGTCATAAAGTGTGACCACTGCATCCTGAACATCAGTCACTTTATACTCCAGTGTAGTTGGGACCATAACACAGGCTTCAGCTTTGGTTACCTGTGGAGAGGGACAGAGAAAAAGCTTGATTCAGCTGAACACAGTAAGCCTGAAAGGGAATATCGGGCTGCACGTTGGTGTAGTGGTTAGCTTATGTTCTCCCTGTGCTTGTGTGGGTTTCCTCTGGGTACTCCAGTTTCCTCCCACAGTCCAAAGAAATACACATTCGGCTAATTGGCTATTCCAAATTTCACCTATGGAAGTGCTTGTATGTGTTGGACTGACAAGCTGCTCAGGGTGTACCCACATCTTCGCACAGAGTTGGCTGAGACAAGCATCAGTCTGCACATAACCCAAGTACGATTAAGTGTTTATGAAATTAAATGAATGAAAGACTGAATGAATGAATGAATAGAGAGAATTGTCATTTACTTTTTTTCTCCCAGAGAAATGTCGTTCTTTAGCTGCTGTAAGTACTTCATGAAACTATAAATGGATAAAAAGAACAATGTGATCTTTAACAAGTGAAAACCTGTAATAAGTCAGAAGCTGCTGTAGTATCATAGCAATACCACTTCAGGATATACTGGTAGAGAGAAAAAAGTAACTCAGCTGGATATCAAGCTTCATCTCACAAAACTGTTGGTGTTCATTTTCCTATAACACCACTTATTTTATATTTTTTTTTATATATTATATGACACATTGTCAACCGTAGGTGTCAAACTCAAGGCCTGCGGGCCAAATCCGGCCCGATAACTCATTTCATGTGGCTCGCAAGAGCTTTCAAAGGATATGATTATCGTACATGCTTTGCATTGACCATTACCATGAAACCTAATTCATCATCCTTCCTCTAGGTGGCAGCAACCTACTTCAAGTAAACAGCTAGTCATTAATGACTTAAGAAAGACTGCATGCTAGCTTGTTGCTGCTAAGCTGCTACGTTTTCAAAGGAAAAAAGGACAAATGCCCAAACGATTCCTTTTGCCATACAGATTTCATGGCTGCCCTTTTAGAATAGGCGTTCAGTAATTAATTGGCCCTCAATCACCTTTAAACTTAGTGATGTGGCCCTCATGAGTTTAACAGTCCCGATCTAGATAAAGTACCTGAAATTTTCTAGAAACCATTTTCATGTGCATAACATCAGAGACCCTAGAATCAATTGCACAGAAGTACAGAAGTAAAACTTAATAATCCTTAAAGAGCTTGACTTTTTGTTGATATGAAGTAAAACAAACTGCCATTTAATTGGAACGAAAGCTCTTTTTCAATCTAGCATGAACATACATCACTGTGTGGAACTTTCTGATGGAGATCTGTTAGGAATTTGTAATGCAGTTGCATAATAGTTGGAAATGAGAAGAACGAGTCGTCAGAAACTCACAGAGTCTAAGTACAGGATGACTTTTCCTGGCCACGTCTCCACTTTTCTAACCAGCTCATTTTCTGGGACGCCACTGTGAGCCAAACTGGAACCAGTAAGCAGGCCAACTTCCAGAATTGCCATTCCTGTTTGATTCAACTCCTGGTTCTCACACAGCCTAAAAAAGAGATGAAGAAATGGACTCTAAAATGCACTTAAACCTCTGAAAATGCTGTGAGATTTATAATAATCTGACAGTCTTAAAAGGAAAACAATTCATCTGGTACTCACAAAAGTCCAGATTCTTTCATTTTTTTTCTCCCTGAAGACTCATTTAATTATTTTTATTGTTTTACATTGTTATCTAGCTATCTAGCTATCAATCTATCAATCTATCTATCTATCTATCTATCTATCTATCTATCTATCTATCTATCTATCTATCTTCGGGGCGGCAAAGTAGCATAGTGGTTAGCACATCTGTCTCACAGTAAATAGGTACTGGGTTTGAGGCCTGGGCTTGGGCATTTCTCTGCTGTTCTCCCCTTGATGGCGTGGGTTTAAAGTCCAAAGACATGCACATTTGGGTGTTTTAAATTCCTCCTAGGTGTGGATATGAGTGTGAATGGTTGTGTGTGCATTGCCCTGCGATGGTCTGGTGAGCTGTACAGGGTGTATCCTGCCTTCGCCCAGTGTCTCCTAAGATGGGTGCCAGTCTCCCCACGACCCTACTAGGATTACGCGGTTTGGAAAATGACTGAATGAGTGAGTGAGTGAAATAGTTTCTAACCAAATACAAATGGGTTAGTGCCTACTATAATAAATGATAAACTTTTGTGCTGTTTTCATCCTGTTACATTGTGGTAAGTATGAATTAATCAGTAGATATGAACAGATTTGCCAAACCATCCACCTCCACTAGACACTCGTTGATTGTGTCTCAAGTTGTTTGCTTGCGCATTACGTTAAACGGTTTACTGTTTAGGTGGAATGGTGGCTCACTAGTTAGCACCGTCACCTCACAGTGAGAATGTTCTGGGTTCAACTCTCACAGCAGACAAGGGCCTTGCTGTGTGGAGACTGCATGCTCTCCCTGTGTATGTGTGTTTTCTCTGGGTACTCCAGTTTCCTCCCATAGTTAAAAAATATGTACTAGTTCAATCAGCATTAGTTCAATGTCTGTATCTCTGTTAGCCATGCAATGGATTGACGATCTATTCAGGATGTATCCTGCCTATGCCCGAAGTCAGCTTCCCCTGAGACCCTGACAGGTAAGAGCTAGACATAATAGATTATATATACACACGATAGGTGGATCTACTTTTAATATTTTGAAAGAAAAAAAAGGATTCCTATAGAAGTGTATATGTGTAACAGCTTTCCTGATTTTCCAGATTAGTAAATGCTTTTGAAAGCAAGGTCAGAAGTTTAGATTTGAGACACAGGTTCACTGGGAAACCTGACAGATGGGGATGCTTTTGCTCGGACATACCTTCTAGCGAATGTTGCGTTTAATCCTCCAGATGTACATAAGGCCCTAAACAGGTGAGAATGTGAGTAATGCCGCTCATGCACATGCAACTTCGACATGCACATGAAGAGACGTGTCAAATATAAACCAGATCTCTTTGCATTGGCTCTGCAGTATCATACCATTATTATTTGATTATCTTTTGATTAGATTTTTTTTCAATAAAGCGGTGTCATATCAAGAGTGCTGATATATACCCATTCAATAGTTACAGAAATAAAAAATTAAAATCTTGAGGTAAAAATAATCTAGGTATTTAAAGGTGGAGTTGGTAATTTGAAAAGTTAGCAAGATTTGAAAGTCGCATCTCTTCGGGGCTCTGTGGAGATCCTTCCAAAGTCACACTCCACCCTCTACGTGAGCTCCTACTGCAGGTTTGTGTGCAGTAGGATCATGCACGAGCAAGGTGGCACAGGGGAATTTGATTGGATATGGAGGCAGCACTGATTGGTCAGTGTTTTTAAAAGACTACAGGCCACAGATCTCAGATTTTTTTGTTTTTGCATGTTCTCCCCTTGCTTGCGTAGGCTTCCTCCAGGTGCTCCAGGTTCCTTCCATAGTCCAAAGACATGTGCATTTGGGTAACTGACCGTTCCAAATGAATGTCAGTGTGATTGGTTGTGTGTGTGTTCGCCCTGCAGTGGTCTGGTAAGCTGTTCAGTGTGTACCCTGCCTTCGCCAAGAGTCGACTGAGATGGGTTCCAGCCTTCCTGCGACCCTAGTAGGATTAAGCGGCACGGCAAATGAGTGAGTGAGTGAGTGAGAGTCTTTCACAGTACTCAATGTCATTTTTATAAAGGTTTGTAAATAGGTCGTACTTTGCACATATCTGAAAGAAAACATTCAGGTGTTTGTTGAGGTCCCCTACCGGAAACATATATGAACGTTGAGATTGTACATGTCGAAGTCCACAACATTTATGTACAAGTCAAAGGATTCACACATGTGAGAGCGACGTCTGCGTAACAGCCCCTGAGTCTCCACGTTGTAGAATGTTGTAAGCTGTAGAGCCAGTGATGGAAAAAACAAACAAATTATCCAAGAACATTTGCCGTAAAATCCAGAAAACTCTGAACATCATCTTGCAGCAAGCTGAGTATGTGAGATCAATCATTTCTTCCATTTCCAAGGGAGTTCAAACCTACTAGACAATACTCCCATGTGTTTCACCCTAAATCTAGTAAAGCGAATCAAGATGCTATTATCTCATTGAACAGATTGAACTGGAGTCTTGGGTATCTTTAATTGTACATGGGTGTGAGAGAGAGTCTACACACCAACAGCAATGGAATGTTTCCCCACTTCGTCTCTTTTTTACTAATGCAGATCCACTGAACACTTTCTTATAGTGCATCACTCGTTGTTTCTAAATTTCAGGTGTAACATCTTGTAAACTGGACTCTCCCAGCCCATGAAGTGTAACCAAGAAGACATGCCAGCAAAAGACGGGCAGAAACTATAGAGGCAAAACAGGTTCACCCCACAGCTATAGTGAACAACTATGGAAGCTATGGAAACACTAAAATGGAAAAAATAACAAAGGCTCCCCCTGCTGGGCCTGATGTAATACCGCAGCTCCAAAAAATCATCCTATCTCACAATGTTAATGATTTTTTTTTTTTAATTGCTGGGATTCAGAATTTGATGTGGCTCATCTCCAAAATGGAACAGTTTCCTTTTCAAAACCCCCACCTCTGGTAGAAAGCTCATGAAAATCTGCACATAACTGTTCGGCTAACTATATATACCCTATATAAATATAATTAAACCCTAATTAAACCTTACATAATTATCTTTCTTAGAAAGGCTGGTGAGGTTTTTTGTTTCCTTCTTTGTAGAGTTAACAGGACGATAATGCACAAAAGCATATATGCATAAAACATATTTATACAATAAACAAACATAATCATTTTTCAAGCTGATATAGCACATCTGGTATTTTTTTCAATTGTTTATAATTGTTTATTGTATATACAAAGTACACCAGAATTGTTTTTAATTGGAAAAGAGACAATGAACCTGAAATAACGCAAATCCTCTTCCCACAGCTGACACTTGGAGCTGAGTATGTTTCTCAGCTTCAATCTGTTGAAATAAAATCACAACATCAATACAGAGTGTCTACAGTGTGTGGTGTTGAGTGGTTTGTACAGATGATAACCTCTTGGCTCTGGTAGAGCAGATAGTTATTTTGGTCTATGATGAATGTAGCCACTGTAGCCTTCGGTGTTTTCACTGTGATGCTGAGGTTGATCTGCTTTGTGCTCAGTGAGGCAAAGGCTGATAAAGCCTGCAGTGCAATCACCGTGTCCTGAACACATGAAGAGTATACAGGGCAAAAGTTATAGCAATTACTTAATCCATCATTATACAGTTTAAAAGATACCCTTCCATAATGTGCATTTTATTTGTAAACCACATAGTTCTATACAGCATTCGGATTGCTAATAAATATTTTCGTTTCATATATTTCATTCCTCACAGAAATGCTCAAGCCTGGGACTTGAACCCAGGACCTTCTTCTTGTGAGGTGGACATGCTAACCACAAAGGTTTCAGGTAACTGTCTCATTAAGTTTAATAAGTTTAAATTCAACTGTAAATAATAAAGCAAAATAGCTGAAACACAACAATTAAAACACCAGATGATAAAGTGGATTGTTTGTATTTGCAGCTGTCTATCCTAGAACAAAGTTCCTCTATTGCTCTTAAAATGTCTGAGCACTTATTTAAACAAAACAGTTTTAAAGCTCATGTTAACTGCAGTATAATTTGTTTATCAGGACGTATAACACACCAGAAATTACACTCACAAGCCTGAATTCCAGCTGAATGGTTTTGTATGTTTCATAAATAACTTCAGCACAGAAATGCCTCCAGCAAACACCCAGCATCATTTTATCTACTCACCACTAAGTGCTTAACTATGACTGACAGTAGTATAGGCCACACCCCTTCACTGATGTTGTGTGTGTGTGTTTGTGTGTGTCATGCCTGTGTGGAGCCATATCCGCCGAGGTGGTTTCTCTGCTGGCTAAGCCACTTCATAAGGTTGAGAGCGTGTTCCATGCTGCCCAGCATGTACAAAGAGAGCAGAGCATAGGATGCCATCTCGATATCAGCTGAGCGTGGTTGCCATGACTCTGACATACTGCTTACACCAGTGTTCCACATGGGCACACCATCTAAATAAAGAGTTGATAAACAGAGTCCAGGTGTCTCGTATAAGTTTTGTTGAATATGTTGCCCAATACACCTGCATCACATCTGCTGCTTTTAAAACCCGGCATATAAAAAAATACAGTGAGACAGCTGGGTAAACAATATCAACTAGCATACGTTTTTCATTTCCGTAACAACCTCCAAACCATTTATTTTTAATCTGGAAAATGCAATCCATCACTTTACAAAGCTATGCACAGTCACTATACAGTGCAGACCAAAAGTCTGGGACCAAATAGAAAAAAGTTTTTGTTGTCTTTTTCAAAGCTGGAAATGAACAGAAAGTTTTTTTATGCTGAGATTCCACATTTTAACATCTGTGTAGAATTTTTCATTCTTTTTCCGTTCTTTTTCCCGCAACAGATGACAGATGAACTATTTATATTTGGAATGATTGACATTTGTGTCTTTTACAATAATAATTAACACCTCTGAAAGCTCCATCCCTTCCCCCGTTTCACATTAGTAATGTTTTGGCTCATGCTTTTATTTAAAACTGATGTCACTATTTGTCAAGGAACGGCCTTTTAAATTTATTAATGTGAATTCTACTGTTTTTTTTTTCTAGAATAGGAACAAAGAAGGTGGGCCTGTAAAAATTTTGTTCTGGAAAAACTAAACATAATATATTCCATTTAAAAATGTTTCCATTGTAAATGAACAAATAAAAAAATAATAAGTTGGTTAAATAAAATACAAATCGAATTAAGTCATTTTTGGCTTCCTAAAGAAGGCCTTCGTTTTTTAAAAAAACTATTTGTCAGATCCACATATTCATGACATTAATGATGGATTACACCCCCCCCCCCCTCACAGCCAGTAACACAGATATCTGCATGTTTGCATATACAATTTCAAACCACTTGGGGCCATGCTATCTTTGTTATGTTATCTTATACTCCAGCAAGTTGACACACCAGTCTCTCTTTTTTGTTTGTCTTTTGAAGTTAAGAAAAATGATTATATTTTATCTTGTAGAGATGAAGCAAAGCACAGCAAGAGATACGGGATTATGTTTTGGTAAATGAGGAGGAGGCATGGTAGTTTGAAGTGGTTTCTGGATGTTTGGAGAAGGAGAAGAAGGGTACAAAGTTGGAGAAGAAGGTTGGCAGACAAAGCTCATAAGTTGGAGGAGACTGAGACTCAAATGGTGGACGAGGAGGCTCATAAGATGAAGTAGACAACTTGAAGATGGGGAGGAGACTCAGAAGGTGAAAGAGGTGGAGACTCATAAGGTGGAGGCAGAGGTTTGTGAAAGGGATGAGGCTCATGAGATAGAGATGTAATTGACTCATAAGATGAAGGAGGAGAGATTGACGAACGAGGCTCATACGATGAAGTGGAAAACTCGTATGATGGAGAGGAGACTCATAAGGTGAGAGAGGTGGAGGCTTAGAAGGTGGCGGTTGAGGCTCATAAAACAGAAAAGGAAGAGGCTTATATGGTGTGTTATCTTTTAAAGCTGCAGTCTGAGGATGAAGTGGTATTACATTTATGGCATTGGGCTGGGTTACATTTTTGTCCCATTTATACATCTGGGAGGTTAAGGGTTAAGGGCCTGGCTCAAAGGCCTAACAGTGGGAGCTTGTTGATACTGGGGCTTGATCCTCTGACCTTCTGATAAGTAAGCCAGAACCTTAATCACTGATCCAACTCTAGTACCTGGCATTACAATGAAATTTAGTTCCGTTTCATTGTAAATTAAAGTGAGACATGGAGGAAAAACACAGCTCTACAAGAAACTACAGAGATTCCACCTCTGACACAAACACAAGCTCCCACATTCCTTAATCTTCTCCCAATTTAATCCACTAAGTCTACAAGTTACACTGCTAACGTTCATCAAATCCAGCACATTCTGTTGCCTCTCTTCTTAAATCAGTCTGGGAACCATGCCTAACCTGAAAGCAATGTCACATGGCCAGAATGACATACTGAATTTTTTGGTTTTCATTTTACCCACCATGCATCTGGGCTCTGTTCAGCAGCTCAGTGAGAGCCATGGCAGCTGATGGGCTTTTGGCTAGGGACAGTGCATAAGTCACCAGACAGAGACTGTAGTTACTGGAGATGCCTTGACTCAGTTTGGAGGTCAAGAAGTCAATGGCAGCAGATACCTCATTGTTATAAGAATGCTATGAAATAATGACAGAAGGATTAATGAAATATTTTCTTCCAAAATATTTTGTAGTAGATCTTTACTTAAGCAGAGTTTGATATATTATCTATATCAAATTTTCTCAAAGATTTCATATGCAGAAATATATTAAATTGTAAAAATTAAACTCTTTACAATAACGTCTTCACTATGTATTGCGGCTGGGGAGCCTTAATTGTTCTTAAACTCTCCATCACACCAGTTTATTTCAAGGTTTATTAGTGGCATGCTTGAATTTGCAGTTATCATTATAAGTATAAAATAAAGCCTATTTAGTTCAGTGTTTTTAACTTATAAAGTTTCAAAAAATAGAGAATATGAACATAGACACTGTCAAAAAGGGCCCAACCTTGTATTCCATATCCTCAAGAAGCCCCATGAGGACGTAAGCAGTAAGGGACACTGGGCCATCCAATCCACCCTGCAGTTCAGTGTGTATAACCCGTCCAGGCTCTGTGAAGGAACCATCAGCCAACTGCTGGGCTCGCAACCAGTTTGTGGTCCTGAGTAGGATCACCGAGTCGATGAAGATGAATGGTCGAGCCTGGAGGAAACACCTCAACACAAATGCTGATAACCTAGAAGTAAAGAAAAGGAAAATGAAAACATGCAGTAAATTTAATTCCTTTGATTATTATTGGTTGAGTATTGCATGTTATCAAATTGTGAAACAATATATGAGCAAAAATCTCATATGTAAAAGAAAACAGCTAAAAATCTTTTACTAATGCAATGGTAAAAGTTATCATGCCAAACACTGGCCCTGCAGTTGCCACTAACTCAACTGCCGAAATGCTTAATGAATATATTTTTAAAAATGTCCAAATTCATAACTCTTTGTCACATACAAAATCATAGAAGAAAAAAATATCAATATCAAGAAGAATTAAATATCAATAACTATTTGAAGGGGGGAAAACACAATAGTTAAAAGTCAAATATAAATATAAAATATAAAATACAATTGTAGTGTCGATAAATAATACAGTATGTAAAGTATGAATAATACTAATGTATGAGTCATTACGTGACCTTATCTTAACTTATCTACCTACATCACATATATCAGACAAAGTAATCATACTATGATCGCAGGGAGGCTAGAGCCTATCTCGCCCAACACTGCACAAAGACAGGGTACACCATGAGCAGCTTGCCAGTTGCCAGGGCCAACACACACACAGCCATTCACACTCACATCCACACCAAAGCGCAATATTGAACAGCCGGTTATCCTAAAGTGCATGTCTTTGAACTGCAAAATGAAACCATAAATACCTGAAGGAAACCTACGCAAACACGGGGACAACATGGACGTGCTGTTAGGAGGAAGTGCTAAGCAGTACACCACTGCGTCACCCCAACCGAGAAAGAGAAATGAAAAATAAATTGAATGCTATGAGGTGAAGGCCCCAAGTACTCGAGTCTGCACTAACGACTAGACTTGTTTAGGCTGGGGCAGGTCTACATTCACATCAAAGAATTCCTTCTACACTGTGATTCCAGTTGAGTAATTCCTTACATCATTTTTTGAGCATGTACTCAACTTACTAGCCATTCACACTCACATTTGCACCTAGGGGCAATTTGGAACAGCCAGTTAGCCTAATATGCATGTGTTTGGTCTGTGGGGGGAGAAAAGGAGTACCTGGGGGGAACCAACAGAAGCATGGAAGGCACAATTGCAAACGCCACACAGAAATGCATGAGCAAAGCCCAGGAAACAAACCCATGATCCTCCTGCTGTTAGGGAGACTTTCTAACCACTACTCCACCATGCTGCCCCTTTTTACCTTACTCCTATTTTCCGTTCACTGTAAATGAGCATTATGAGTGTTCTGCATCACCAGACACCAACCACACGTGTCAAACTCAAGCCTGTGGGCCAAATCCGGCTCATCTTACGTGGCCAGCGAGAGCACGTATAAGACTATCGTACATTATTTGCATCAACTATCACCATGAAATGTAATTAGATAAATAAATGGCTTCTCACCATGTGCTACCAGAAAGATCACTGTCTCCAAAAGCACTGAAAGAGCCGTCCAGCCTCTGATACGACAACTCACGCTCATAACCTATTGATAAACAGACAGAAACACTCATAACCCATTGACTGCCAGAAAATTCCTACTCATGATCTATTCATACACAAATATTTAATGTGCAAAATCACTGCAGGCTAAACCAACACTTAGCATCATTTTAGCGACTGACAGAACAGAAAGTCTTTGAAAGAATTGAGTTACAGCTACTGAAACCACTCCCACTGGGAGAGAAGAATACAAGGCTAGTGGTCGCTAATCTAATGAGTCTATTTGTCTGCCAGGCAACTCTTAATTTTTGGTGACCTTAATTAAAGTAATAGATAGAGACTTCTAATAATTTTACTGGATTAAAATGTAAAAAAAAAGTATATAATAATAATAATAATAATAATAATAATAATAATAATAATAATAATAATAATAATAATGCATTCA
>JBCNYG010000017.1:5775156-5792106 GCA_039654305.1 Porochilus rendahli | reverse complement strand
CTGCTTAGACTGCTGCCTCCGCGACCCGGCCCCGGATAAGCGGAAGAAGATGATGATGATGATGATGATGATGATGAGGTTCCTGTGTAGTATATTCTAAAACATTTATGCACCTCAGATTAAGTGGATATCGCTGAATTGAATAGTTCCCTCATCTACCTGAACTTTGGTTTATGATTCAGTATCTGTCCAGTCTCTTCCTTAATTGTGTGCCTTCCAGTATGGAATTCCCTTCTACTTGCAGTATCTGGCACACTGGCCAGAGTATTTCATTGTGGCAGAGGCACCGGGTGGTGAGCTGATGGGATACAGTGAGTCACTTTATTTTGTCTTTTTAAAGATGAACTGATAGATATATGCTCAGTATTTTTATGGATATATAAGAATTTATATACCAGAATGTGACTGTTAATCAGAGTTGCTGGATATTAAGAGTTTAATGTAACTATAAATGTATAAAATAGCAATTTAATGCATGGCCATTCAATTATAGAGTTTTCAGTGTTATAACAGCTTATGGTTTGAAAGGTACAATTAAAAAACTCACAAAATACATTTCACAAATAACCTTGTTATGAGTGTTGAAGGAAATGCTCAAGTTCAATCCAAATGAAACAAAAATGAAATATTTTGTATGTTATATTAGGCACAATATTAGGACTGACTTGTTTTTGTGTTATGAATGTTTGGATTAAACTCCATGTCCACTGAAACAAAGTACAGAACAATCAAATTCTCTTTCCTGGTTGTCTGCAGTCATGGGAAAAGCCGAGGGCTCGGTGGCACGGGAAGAGTGGCACGGCCACGTCACAGCTCTGTCAGTGGCTCCTGAGTTCAGACGGCTGGGTTTGGCTGCCAAACTCATGGACATGCTCGAGGAGATCTCAGAAAGGTGCAGTTTACAATTAGATAAAAACCCTGTGCTTACAGCGCCACTAAAAGATTCAATCACGGTTGATAATAATGCACTGGTTTAATGATGGCCTCTGTAGTCTAGTACAGATTAAACAGACCTGTTTCATAAACACTTTATATATTCTTAACTTAGTTAACAGATAAAAAAGGTATTTATTGTAGAATTACAAGGAATTGGGTTTGCAGATGGCTGTGATGGCTGGGTGCATCAACCTGGTTAGTGGGCGCATGATACCTGGTTAGTAGTTGTATGACTTTACTCAGTGTTAACAGATGTCTGATCCTGTGTGTCTCTCTCTTTGTAGGAAAGGAGGCTTTTTCGTTGACCTCTTTGTCCGCGTCTCTAATCAGGTGGCAGTGAACATGTACAAACAGCTGGGCTATAGCGTCTACAGAACCGTCATCGAATATTACTCGGCCAGTAACGGAGAACCAGACGAAGATGCCTATGGTAAAATCCTTTTTTGATTATTATAATTATTATTATTCGTTTCCTCTGTAAGCAACTTTCAAAAGTAAAGTTACATCATATATTTTAATCAGCAGTAATGTCCTGTAAACATCACAGTGATTTCTTTCACTGCGTTCATTTCTACAGATATGAGGAAAGCGTTGTCAAGAGACACCGAGAAGAAGTCCATAATTCCCCTCCCGCACCCTGTCCGACCAGAAGATATCGAATAACACTAAACAGTGGCTCTCTGACTCGCTCGCCCCATATTGGGAAAATTAAGATGCAATCACAAGCTGTAGAGAATTATCAGAGAGTCACTGCTTTGTAAATGGTATTTTTAAAAACTTTACTTGTTCCATTGTTTCTGCACTATTCAGGAATGAAATAAAACACAAGATCACTCTTTGGTCATTGGGCTCAGCAGAATCGGCATATCAGTAGAAACTAGCTGCTCTAGACACTTTGCTGTGTGGCTCTGTTTTGAGTAACGTGTGTTACTGGTTGGATAAATTGTGCAAATCATTTCAGAATCAGGAACATAAAGGTAGGTGGAAACACTGAGGACAACAGAATCCAGATGTTATGTATCACCTGCTGACTGCAGTGTGTCCCTGAAGCATCTGTACATGGTGAACACAGAAAACATTTCAGCCAAATCTCTTCTAAAATATTTTATACCTGGTTCCCTCCATCAGTGAGGTTCTGTGTTTGTCTTTTAGCAACTTGAAGCAAAAAGTTAGGAAAGGATTTTGATTGTTTTTCAGAGGGGTGGAGCCCAAGGAACACACTGAAAATGATCAAATTCTGAATCCAGGGATTTTGAGGATTCTTAAAAATATTGTTCTATTGCAACAGGCCCAGCAGTGGGGTGATTTAAAAAATGAATGAATGAATGAATGTCTGACAATTAGGGCAGTGCTGTCTCAGTGGCTTAGGCAATGGGTTACTTATCTGAAGGTTGGGGGTTGACTACCCAGTACCACCACTGTTGGCCTCCATTCATTGCCTAAAAAAATTGTCATCCAAGTTATGCATCTAACGATGTTTCATTTTATTTAGAAGTACAGTGTGTTACATTTTAAAGGATATATTAGCAGAATTGAAATACATCAATATTTTTCTTAATCTTGTCATAAGGTTTTTTTGAATTTGCAGAACCATAGAATAAGATGTTTATATCTACATGGAGGGCGGGTTCCCTTTCACGGAGTCCGCCATTATGCAGCACTGTGTTTCTACAGTAGCTCAAAACCAGGCTTAATAGTGGCGGGTCAGGAATGAAACTTTAGTTGGTTGCAATCTGGAACCTCGCCACTAGATGCCACTATATCTGCTAAAGATATAGTGATTCTCAGACCTCCGTGTACAATAAGACCATGAATCAGCTCTCGGGACCGTTCCTGACTCAAACCATGTTCACACTTTACTGTTCGGAACAAACTCTAACAGCCCAGAGTCTAAAATTATGTGAATCACACTGTGTGCTATTATGGAGACAAATGATTGCACCCCTGGAATGTGTTCAGTGCCCCTATGGAAGACATTTTGAAAAGAACCCCACCTTGACGTGCTGTGTGTGCAGCAGGATCCTCTTAGGGCTCCCGGCCATGGATGAACAAATAAATAATGTAATGGAGCTGTAAACAGTTAATGGATCGTTTTTAAAACCCAGTTCACCATTACAGGTTTATATCAGTGTGATGTTCAGTATCTTATCAGTATATTCTTAATTTGGTTTGAATGATTTCAGGTATGTTTTATTTCCCTTTGTTCCATTTCATTCACAGGGAAAAGGCGAATCTAGCACTCACTAAAATAACAAAAAAATGAAGTCGTGGCCCATGCTGCATTTGTGGACCATCCCATTGGTAACCTGGTTGATCAGGCTTCGTGGGAGAAGTTTCTTCAAATACATTTAAAAGTTCGCAGTAACCAGAAATATACATTTCCATATGCACACAGTATGATTCAGTGAGGATCAATCCTACTGCTGTAATCTGTCTTGTGCTCAGGGTTCTTTTTATTTAGTTTTTTTTTTAATCAATGCAGCATTTAAACACAATTTTCCTCTAGCCTGGCTTTTCTACTCCCAGTGCTGACATGATTATCAGATAAAACATAAAAATGCAACACGGTGTTTTAGATAATTTTTACATTTCTTAAAAAAGACCAAACCTTACTTGTTTCAGAGGGGTGAAGAATGAAAATTGTCAATTTCTGAATCCAGGAATTTTTGTAAGTGTTCTTTAAAATTGTGTGTCCTATTGCAGCAATGGCAGGTTATACCATTCATTTATAAAAATGAGCTGATGTTTGTTTGATGCAAGTCAGCTTGTATTATGTGTTTATATCTGATTTTTTAGTCTAATATCTGTATACTGTTATTTCCATTATCTTGCCTTACACAAATTGAGGAATTCATGTCCTGTTCTCGTGATTTCAAACTCCCATGCGAGTGAAACAGCAGTCTTTTTAATCTGGCTAATGCAAACCATCAAACAGATACTAGCATGTTGCACCTTCAGAAAATAAGTAAGTAAAAACCACCTGATGATGAAAATGTGTATGCATTACAGGAGAGTTTGGAATGCTTGACTTTCATTTCATCACGAATGTGAGAGCCAACCGTGTTTTTACAAAGAAATGGAAATCATCTAAAACATGGGATGTGTATGAAGTTTCATACTGGAAAAGAACCCTGAATGGTAACGTTAATTTTCCCTTTGTATAGAGCCTTCTGGAACTATCGAGGATTAAGATAAATACCCTTTTCATATGTCTTCATTGAAACTTTGTCTTATGGGTTTTTTCCTTCATATGTTCTACATTTTAGTGTTTATTACTTTAATTTGCAGCCCACACATTTTCAGAAGAAGTGATTTTGAATGTTTTGAAGTTTAGTTATTTGTATGATGCCTTGGAGCGCTTGCTCTTGACTATTTTTGGGGGCAGGGATATAGTTTCTGTACCTTTCTTGCATAACTACTGGTTTTACCAAACTCATTATTAAAACACATTTAAGCCTTATAACATCAACACTTCCCATTTTATAACGCCAAAGCACAGTACACTTTATTTTATTATAAAAAATAGTACGAAGTCTGTGAAGTGATAAGGAACAGGGAAAGAAAGTATTTTCAGTTTAGTCCTCCTCTACAGGATTTGTCTTCTCCTCCGTTTTATCTCCAGTGTCCTCATCACTTTCACTCTCACTGCTGCTGTCGCTGCTGCTGTCATCCCGATCGTCATCCACACTCTCTTTAGCCTCGTGTGTTTCTCTGTTCTCCTCCTGCTGCTCATTGCTTGACTGTGTGGTTTTGGTGCTTTCGTCCTTTTCGGTCTCTTGTTCCTCCTGAGACTCGTCTTGTTGCTGCTGCTTTTTCCACATCTTGGCCATGGCCAGCAGTTTGAGGTTGGGCTGATTGGCAGCATCCTCGGGGAAGATGTAATCAAAATACTCTTCCCATCCTGCATCCGACTGCAGAACAAAATAAGAATGAGTTAAGAGACATAATAAATAAAACTACACACTAGTGACGGTCACCACATGAATAGTGACATTTTAATGACCACTCAGTTGTTTGTCTGTATGACAGCGATGAAAAGTATAGTGGACAGGCATTTTAAACATTCTTATCAGTCATCCATTCATTACTTAAAAAGAAATTTTACCAAAGCTAAGCATCTAACAAGGTTCCATTTAATTTGGAGGTACAGCGTGTAACATTTTGGACGATCTATTAGCAAAAATTAAGTACATCAATAATTAAGTGTTCATTAATAATTAGGTTGTTTATGTTCATGTTTCTACATTAGCCTAGAACCATACAGGCTTCGGGTGGGCAGGTCAGGAATGACATTTTAATTGGTTGCAGTCTGGAATCTCACCACAAGATGCCGCAAGATACTGCTAAATCGTACACACTGCACCTTTAATGCATCGCCTACACAAACAGGAACAAACTGAACTTGCAAGTCTAACGTGCTCCTGTTTTCTCCTACTCACCCCGTCCTCTGCTGTGAGCTTCCTCCTCTTCTTCACCTTCTCGGGCATGAGCTTCCTCACCCGATCCTTGTTGGCTGAGGTGCCGAACTCCTGCTCGAAAACCATCCAGGCCTCGAGCAGCATGAGCCTTTCCTCCTTCTCCTCACACGTACGCAGGCTACGGTTAGCTTCCTCATAGACCTGCCTGCACCGCTGCAGTCGCTGTTCACCTTCAATTGACAGCTCAAACTTCGCGTAACTCATCCATACCTGCGCACACAAACAAAATGAACAGTATTAGTTGTATCCAAAGGTCCAGATCATTTACTAGTTTGTAGAGATTTAAGTGGTGAGTAACCTGAAATGTCTCAGATCTTTTAACTTTCTGGGATTTAGTTTTTTACAGGAAGTTAATTTCTAGATGAAAATACAGTTTGTATGATCTGATTTTTAAAATGATTATTACACTCATTATTATTACTTGTTAGAATTACTTTTCTGGGGTATTTATAACATGTTTTGGATGCAGATATGTAACATGGAGCTGAGGTTGTATCTTCATGATGCTTTAATGTGATGCGTGCGACGATCATGCATCAGCTCGCTGGCCTGCTCCTGACTCAAACCGTGTTCATACTTTACTGTTTGGAACAAACTCTATTGGCCCAGAGTCCAAAATGATGTGAATCACACTGTGTGCTATTATGGAGACAAATGATTGCACCCCTGGAATGTGTTCAGTGCCCCTATGAAAGAAATTTCGAAGAGAACCCCACCTTGACGTGCTGTGTACGCTGCAGGAGCCTCTTATAAAGTCCGCGCGTGTTCTCGTACTCCTCCTGCTCCACTTCAAAGTCGATATAGGTCTTCCAGAGGACCTGCAGAGATTCATTAGAAATCACGATTTAAAAATACAGTAAGTACCAGATGAAGTTTAAACAGAGTATTTAAGCAGATTGCGAGTGATACCTCTGGCATGTCCAGGCGAGGCTGACTGATGGCCAGCTCGAATATGGCCCGTGCTCTTTCTATGTCTCCCAGGATCGTCTCCAGCTCCGCAAACTTGATCCAGGTGGTGCAGTTCTCTGGGGCGAACTCCAGGTACTTCTCGTAAAGCTTCCTGCAGCGATCGAACTCTCGGAGCTGCAGCTCCAGCTCGATGTAGCCCTTAAACAGCTTGTTCTTGGGGCATTTCCCGATTCCGGTGCCCTGCCATTACAGAGTCAACAAGGCATCACATTTCAGTTTCAATATAAAAATGAGAATTCCGTTTTCTAAATCCTGTCATCTTAAAGGTTGACGAAACTTACCAGGCCTCGTCTGGCATTCTGTAGGTTCTTCTGGCGGATTTCAAACTTGCTGTAGAGCAGCCAGATTTTAGCGAACGTAAACTATGAAGAAAATTAAAATAACAAAAATAGTATTAAAATCGCTGAACTGTAATAAAAGAGAAACTAGTTTCAAAGACTGTCCACAACATTAACATAAATATGAATGGATAAAACATCCATCAGTGTCTAATAATTTTTACCCCTCAGTCAGTTATGGCTGGAGGGGTATTGTTGTTGGCTTAGCGGCTGGGCAGTGACAATAACTTTGTGCCGGCCATTGCTCAGCTCACGCACAGGCCATCTTTCTGAACTTCTGAATCAACGCTCTTTATGACCTAATCCTGTGCGTGGGGCAGCTAATTTGAATATGTGACCTTTGACCTTGGCACAGTGACCTTGAACATATAAAGTTTGTCCTGAGCTTCAGGCGTCATGGCTGAGGGGTTATGACGTTCTATAGAACGGCTATTTTTTTTATTTATTTCTAAAGTAAACATGGAACATCACTTTGTTGTATTTATTTTAGGGATCATGAGTCATTTATACCTTTTTGTGAGGGATGAGCTCCAGACATGCCTGATACACTTGTCTCGTTCTTTCCGGATCCTGTCACAGAACCAAACCAGAAGGTCACAAACACTTTCACTGCACAGCGTGTATTAAAACCCACTAAACCTCCCTTCAGCTCTGAGCCGGGTATGGGGTCTGACCTTGGCCTCCAGCTCCTCGTACAGAGCGTAGTTGATCCATAGGTAAATGTAGCGTTTCCAGTGTCTCTTCTCCGTGATGGGGGGAACGTTGGCGATGGCTCGTTCGTACACCTCTCGGACCATGTCAGGGTCTGCATCGCTCTCCACCAGCCGCAGGTAATCGAACCAGGCGTCGTAGTTGTGTGGGTTCGCCTGAAATAAGACACCGGGACGAAGACGACTTCATATTACGCTGTACTTTTACATTTAATAATCATGGCAGTTCTATTTGGGTGAAGATTAGAAACAGTATAAGAACTTTATATATCAATATGTTATGATGTTTATGTGCAATTTCACAGAAAATGCTGTAGCGGGGTTTAATTATGGGTTTTTCGAATTCATGGAATTTCTTGACCAGGGACAGACACTTTAACGAGTAATAATAATCCCCTTATCCCCATTTTTCTTGACTTTTTTTGGGGGAAAACTTCTACCCACTTCAAGCCTGTTTGTTTGTTTACACACAACTGACACACATTTCCGGCATCTGTGCAGGGGGTCCATTTTGGAATGCTTACACCCGTGAATGGCTGAGGCTCGGGTTGGCAACAATATGATAAATATATGCCTATTTAGATTTTTCATTACAAATCATTCACTTGAATTTAAAGCAGTACAGCAAACAAGGCCCACTTGGTGGGGCAGCAGGGCAGAAGATTTGATTGATAGGTCCTTTCGACTGTCTGATAGGAAAAATGCAATTATATAGTGATGCCTGGTTAACAAAATGCCCCTTTTACTGGGCTTTTATAAGTTTTTTCTTATGTAGTGCTCTTTTATTTTACCTTAACTTCCTCTTCATACTGAAATCTTCTCTTGCTCTCGATGACGTCCTCGATTCCTCTCTGGTCACCAAACTTCTTCTCAAACACTGTGTAGTTCTTGAAAAGCTCCTGGGCCTGCTGTTTGGGGATTCTGTCCAGGGCGTATTTATAGATCACCCGAACACGCTCAAACTGAACACACACACACACACAGAATCTGAATGATGAAGTAATATTCTCTCATTTCAATCAGAACTTTGTCCATGAAGTTTTGAGCAGGAAATTACCTCTTTCTGTTTCTCCTCGAATTTCGCGAAAGCCACAAAGAGGTTCTCATTGATATGTTCCTCACCGAAGAACTCGATCGCCCTCTCGTACACTTTCCGTCCGTGAGCGATGTAACCGTGTTTATCTTCAAAGCGGGCGTATTTGATCCAGTTCTTCACTTCAGGGTGGACGATCACAAGTGCGACAGAGTTAAGGATTTCAATTTAGGTTTCAAAACCAATAATCCAGTACCCGTACTACTTATCCAGGGGAAGCTGGAGATTCCTAGGTGACTTCAGGTGAGAGGCGGGGTTACAACCTGAATAGGTCACCAATCTATTCCAGTACCAACACCGACACCAACAAACACTCACATTCACATGTAGATAAAATTCAGAATAGCCAGATGACCCAATGTGCTCGTCTTTGGTCTGTGGGAGGAAACCAAAGGACCTGGAGGAAACCCACACTAGAACGTAGAGGACATACAGAAACGCCCTTGTCGGCCACCAGCTTCAAACCCAGAACCTTGTAGCTGTGAGGCAACAGCACTAACCACTGAAGCATCTCGCCACTGTAACACAATAGTACAGCACTTATAGGACGCAGTGTCACAAACACATTTCCTTGACACAAGTTTCCTAAGAAAGAATACAATACAGTAATTTCCACTTGTATGAAATTCTTTCATCACTTTAGCAGAGCGGCGCAGCTCCAAAGTCCTAGCAGGGGTTTGGGGGGGACGGCTCGTCTACATGAGCTGAAATCCCGAGCAAAACGAACTGTTTAGTACTGACTACAGAACTGATTAATAGCAGGGTGGCACAGTGGTTAGCATGCACAAGACATGCACATTAGGCGAATTGGCTGTTCAAATTGCCCCCAAGTGAATGTGAGGGTTGTTTTTGTATTGCTCTGTGACAGCCTGGCGAGCTGGTCAGGGTGTACCCCGCCTTCGCAAGTGTTGGCTGAAATAGGCTCTGGCCTCCCTGCAACCCTAATAGGATTAAAGAGTCCCTTTTCCTTCAGTAACCTCAGTGTGAAGGTACATGCATGACACATTGATCTAAGGAACTACATCTCCCAACAAATCACGAGCACTGCAGTAAGGATATATCTCTCATAAATGTAGCGGGCTTTCTCCACCTCCTTATAACGCAGCTCAAAGTTGATATAAGAGTGCCAGGCCTGCTCCTCTGGCTCCCACTCCATCCAGCGCTCAAACACCTGCCTGCAGCCCGCTACATTGCCCAGCATCTCCTCCATGTAGCTGTATTTGTACCTGTAAACATGTCCACACCAACACCGGTTCAATCCTACTAAACAGAGATGATCAGGAAGCATTGAGTTTATTTACAGGAAGTGATGTGGAAGAAGTACCAGAACTGGTTGACTCTGGGCAGGATGGTTATTGCTCGGTCCCAGATGTTGCGGGCATGATTGACCTGTCGGTTCTTCATCTCCATCTCGGCATATTTGAGCCACAGTGTAACATTGCGATGATCCACATCCAGTGCTCGCTCGTAGATCGACCGAGCTCTTAAAACAGGAAAGCAAACGTGAATTTTTTTTCCCTTTTTACCTGAAATTCATTTAACTTAGCATTATGATTAATAAACATCCAGATCATCATACCTCTGTACTTCCTTCAGACTCTCCTCCCATTGTGCGTATTTTATCCAGTTACTAATAACAGTCCGGTTCTTTCTGATATTGTCCTCAAATCCCTGTACAGCAGATCATGAGCATGTGATGTTCAACATGAAGGGGATGAAGAAGCAAACTAGACAACCATGTAAAAACCTGGTTTGCTTATCTTACCTTGCGTTTTCGCAGTTTATAATCATTTAACTCCTCTTCATCAGTGATCTTCTGTTTGGGTGGTGGAGGAAGTAGCTCGAGTTCTCGCTCCTTGGCTTCTCGGAGTAGCTGCTCTGCTGTGATCTGCACCTCAGCTGGGGCTTTATTCTTCACCTGGTACAGAAAAGGCACAGCAATACAAGCTTTCCTTAAACAACTGCACTTCAAAATGCACAAAAGGATGCAAGTCACCGTTAGATATGAACCTTGAATTCAACCTTCTCCAAAAGTCTTTTAGAAAGAAATATTCAAAACTTTATATCATGGAATCAATAAAGCACATTTATCTACCTATCTAGCTAGTTCCAACAAGCCCGCCTACACTGACCTCTACTGACAAACTTTTATCCCTCCGCCACCGAAAGCCTCCTGACCTACTGCTGTACAGTGTGGTTCAACTGCTGTACTGCAGAGGACAGGAAGGCCCTGCAGCGGGTGGTGAGGACAGCAGAGCAGGTAATTGGAACTACACTACACCCCTCAGTGACATTTACACTGGCAGACTTCAGAGGAGAGCCAGTGGAATTATCAGGGACCCCACACACCCTGGACACCCCTTTTCTCCCCTCTCCCCGCCAGAAAAAGGTACAGGACACTAAAAACAAAAACTATCAGACTCAAGAACAGTATTTCACCGAAGCTATAAACATACATGTGTGCTTATATATGTGCATGTAGGTATTTGCACATATATAGCTTAGAGCGGTACTTTTCCCATAATTGCTGCAAAACGAAGAGCTGCTAAACTGATTTTGGGGACACCTGAGGCAGATGGTATTTTAGTTCGCCACAAATGTGTTCAGTGGGGTGTCAGTCTGTGCAAGCAACTCACATTCTCCCACTCCAACCTTGGCAAGGCATGTCTTCATGGAGCTCACTGCGCAGGGGGACTGTCATGCTACAACAGGTTTGAACCACTAAGTTCTAGTGAATGGAAATTGTAACCTATTAGCAGATGAAAACATTTGTGTGCTTTCATCTAAATTTTGTGACAATTGTGTGTTTTTAACTTTGTGGCACCAAATTGAGGAAGACGATACTAATGGGTCGGATGGTCAAGTGTCCATAAACTTTGAGTTTGTGTGTGTGTGTGTGTGTGTGTGTGTGTGTGTGTGTGTGTGAACAATTGTACCTCTGTACGTAATCGCTGTGCATCCCCTCCATCTTTGTCCAAATCTACATTTCTTAGGGAGTCATGGAGCTGCTGGATCTCTTGGCTGAGTTGGTTTAGGTGTAATGCATTGTACCGGCCCTCATCGTTCAGGTACTGAAACTTCTCCAGCCGCCGTGTTACATTCATCAGCTTGGCCTCCATCTCAGGCAGTATCGCTATTCCCCTCTCAGTCTTTTATTTATAGATTAGATTCATTGTCATTTACGAATATATTTCAACATGCTGTGATCATTCAAAAAATATGTGCTAAGCTGTGTTTGTGTGTGTGTATGTGTGTGTGTGTGTGTGAGAGAGAGAGAGAAAGAGAGAGACCTGTGTTTGAAGTTGTTGCAGTAACTCGGAGCAGTTTTCCAGCAGTTCTGCCACATTGTCATACTTGGTGACAGGAAATGCCCAGATCGAAGCATTGACCTCACACTCACATGCACCGTTTTTCTCCTGACCCTGAATTCTATCAGCGTGGCCACTCCACTAATACGCACACACACACCCACACACACACACAATACATCATACACAAATATCAACACCTTTGCTGTCAAACTCAGCCTACATTGCTGTTAAAGATTATAATGTACAGAGCTGCTCTTAGGAACGATGGTGAAGTTTGTTTAGTTCTCTATAAAAGGTATATAGCTTCTTTCTTATTCATAGTAAAAGTATAAGCTAAAAAAAACAAACTCTGACCACACTATTCTTTTCTTCATTAACAAATTTACTTTTACTTTTAAAACGATTTTGTTTAAATTCATGTGCATTTAAAAATTCTAATAAAAATTAGATTCTGATAATTTTCCAAAAACCATTTATCTATTAGCTGACAACCCGCTAATAGTGGGGCTTGAACCCCCGACCTTGAGATCAGTAATCCAGCACCTTAACCACCAGGCCACCACTGCCCTATCTTCCTCATCTTTTTCTTTATTCATTCATCCTATCAGGGTCGTATGGAGGTTGGTGCATCTCAGCTGACACTGGCCGGAAGGCAGGGTACACCCTCAACAGCTCGCCAGACCATTCACACTCACACCTAGGGGCAATTTGGAACAGCCAATTAGCCTAATGTGCCTCCCTGTAGACTGTGGGAGGAATCTTTTTAATAAAACTGATCTCAAAATAATAATTAAGCAATAAAATTAATTATAAAGCAGATTAGATGTGATTATAATAACTGTGTCCATACAAACAGTTTTAAATTAAATACCGTACATGATATCAGCTCCAAGGATGTTTGAAATTCAATAATATTATTACAGATAATAAAGCAGTTGAAATGTTTTATTCATCATTAATAAGTGCTTTATCTGTATCTTTGGATTTTATTATCAGGATTGTAGTTGAAAGCAACACATCAGTACTTACAGCAGCAGCAAGAAGAAGTGCGAGCAGGATCATGATCAAAGTCTTAGTGGGTATGAGCATCTCCATCGGCCTTTATATGTATAATCCCTCTCTCTCTCTCGCTCTCTCTCTCTGTGAGAATATGGTCATTTGATGAGAATGTGAAAATTTTTGAAGGAAGTTGAAACTTAAGCAACTATTAACCGCAAAATGTCCAGTTTATGTTGTGAAACATATGAATATTCTGTTTGAAACTGCATATTTGATCCAAAATAGCTTTTACACCGGATACCTTCCCTGGCGCAATCTGGGTGTCACCCAGGGCTTTGAACCACCACTAAGAGTACAGTGGCATGTGTGAAGCCAGTGAACGGGAGAGAAGAAGAATGAAAGTCAGCAAGAGTAAGACAATTAGACGAATGTAATGGATGTTGACAAAGAGTAAAGCTGCACAGAATAGAGATTAGAACTGCATATTATGCTGTTATGGAAATGTGACATCAATACTTTAAGACTCTGAAAAGTAATAAACTGCTAAATTAAAAGAAAAGCACAAAGTGGTGTCTAAAACCAGTTTTACTAATCAGACCTCTTTTGGAGCAACAATCTGGTCAAAAAAAAAGTAATGGTATGATGGTATACTTCTTGTGTACTTCTGGTGTGCTGCTGCACAGCATTAAGATCCTGGGTTCGAGTCCCATGTTTTCATGTTCTCACTGTGTTTGTATGGGTTTCCTCTGTGTACTCTGGTTTCCTCCCACAGTTCAAAGGCATGCACTTCAGGCGAAATGGCTATTCTAAATTGCTTCTAGGTGTGAGTGTGAATGGTTGTGTGTGCTGGACTGAGGCATTGCATAAACATAAATGGGGTAGTGTACAGAGACATATATGAGGGGAAATTTTTATCTAGTTGCCCAAAACTGAAGTTTTAACAAGACAACAATCTCAAATACAGAGCTCAAATAACTCAAAAAGTCACTGCATGGTTTCCCACATTGAATACCATTGAAAATGTAGAATTTGCAATTCAATCAGAAGAACTCTGATACATTGGGAAATTATAGGTGAGATATAATACCCATTTCAAAACCTTATTTGTTATTTCAGACAACAGTGGTCTCTGTCCCTGCTCTGATTGGTCACCTGAAAGCCCCGCGCTCAGTGTACTGGGAGGCAGACTGGAAAGAGTGGAGATACCTTTGTGCATGGAGGGGGAGGGGGAAGGTCTGATAATCAGAAGGCCCAGCATACTAAAAAGCACAAAATGTTTTATGACCAGTTTAAACAGCCCAAAGGGAAAACTTCAATATGTGCTAACTTCATGATTAGACACTCTGGCAATGTCTAACATGGCTTCTCAACACTTTAACAACAGTTAAAGTGAAGATGAATAAGCGTTTTGCTCTTGAAAACATGCTTATCATCATGCAATCATCAAAATTTGGGTAGTTGCACTTCCTCCATTACTTTCACTCTTTTGATAAGCTTAGCAGAACAAAATTTCTGCTCTCTCACTTCCCCAGTTTATGCCTTTATATTCCCTTTTCTAGTAAAAATTTAAATGTTTTTAAGAAGTGTTGATTTTGTAAGAGGATTTCAAAACATCCCCTGAATGGCTATAAAGCTGCAGCATCTTTGTTCTTCTCATCTTCTAAAGCAAACAT
This sequence comes from Porochilus rendahli, assembly GCA_039654305.1. Lineage (NCBI taxonomy): Eukaryota > Metazoa > Chordata > Actinopteri > Siluriformes > Plotosidae > Porochilus > Porochilus rendahli. Next base: position 5,777,599 of record JBCNYG010000017.1, on the reverse strand, counting down.
GAAGTGGTTAATGTTGTCGGTACGGACGACTGCGTTTATCCTCGCCCTTTTATCTCAGGTAAGAGGTAGTACACTTTACACTTCAGTTAACATTTTTGTAACATGTACAAGATTTTGGGTAAATATATACAAGTATATAAGTGTACAAAACAACGATTGTACAATTTTACAGCCAGTACAAGGAGTCAAATCTGTAAAACTGTCACATTCAAAGAAAACATCATGTGTATCTTGTTTTTTCTTGTGTTATTTTTACCATGTGATTTTTACTTTTTAAAATTTTTTTATTGCTGTCAGTGTGTGAAAGGGAAGGACTGTGCATGCGAGCTGAAGAACTCTCAGCAACCTTTCCCAATTGAGAAACTTGACTCCATCCGCACTGATGTTGATCAATGCACTAAAACCTTCACGTCAACACTGGTATGTATCTTAAGAGATATTCTATAGACAGATCAAGAAATACAACTCTCATTCATGCTGTTAAATCTTTGTAAATTTGACTGCTATATTATCAATCATTTACAGTCAATTTAGCATTATAAAGTAACTTTTTCCTCTTGATAAAACTGTTTGTGGAACGATTAAATAATTGTTTATAGCAATTGTCAAGCTCCGACCACTTTCCCATCACATTAATCACTTGTCTTTTTCTGAAAGAGAGGTTTGAGTTCAGTATATAAGGGAAAGTGTACGAGTAAGACATTATCATTAAATAAACCCAGAGAAAGTGACAAAGAACCTGAACTGTAGTGGTGGAACCTTGAATCACTCTTAATGGGGATAATGACCAGACTGATACACTCGATTCCACTAATTACATGCTTACAATACTTAAAAAATACTTTAACGCAAAATACTAATTCAAATTAGAGTTCATTGCTACTGCTAATAATGCACTCCACAGCAACATAAAAAAATTTAGTTCTAAAAAAATAATTCACCCAGGGGATTATTAGGCAACATCCACCTTAACTCCCTGTCTCTGTGTGTCTCTCTCTCTTCCTTTCTCTTTCTCTCTATTTCTCTCTCTCCCTCTGTCTCTCCCTTCCTGTCACTCTATCTTTCTCTCCTACCCCACCCCCTCTTTCTCTCTGTCTTTCCATCACTCTTTCTCCCTCTCTCTCTCTCTCTCTCTCTCTCTCTCTTTCTCTCTTTCAATCGATCTTGCACTCTTTTATTTCACTCAATCTTTCTATCTCTCTCTCTCTTAGTTAACAGAGGTGGATATATTGATGCTGGGCTTGCAGCGACGTATGGAACAGCTGGATCTGAGTGTGTTGGAGTTGGAGAAGCAGGATGATGGTGATCTGTACAGCGCTGTGTCACTGCGAATCATTGAGCTTGAGCTTGCTGAGATTCTGCAGATCATGGGGAAACTGAAGAACACTCTCAGTTCTCACAAGAAGCTCAATCAAACTATGGATGCCAAGGTGACTTAGTGCATCACATTACATCCAACCACGTCACATCATGTGACATCCAACCATATCAAAATATATTTTAATACGTTTTATCCACATGTAAACTGCTGTCTGGACATAATCAGCAAAATGGTGGATGATAGTGACCTCCTCGGTCTGAATAATGCAATAAGTTGATAGTGATGATCATGGGCATAACCACATATTCTTTGGAGGGAACACCCCCCCCCCCCAATTAAAAATATTGGGAACATACAAAGCCCCCCTTACTTAATATGTGACATATGAACCACTTTTATGAGCCTTGACTGTTAACAGATCGGATCTGTCTCTTACAATTTATTTTCCTGTATCCGTCTGTTAAGAAAAAGAATCGAGTGTGACCACCACTCTCTTAATTGCACACTTGGTTGCGCCCGTCCCGCGACTTTCTTTGAATCTGCTCTGACCGGCTCTGACTGACACTGTCACAGCCAGGCTAGAGGGCGGTCTGATACAGGTCATGGAGGGAGTACTGTTAACAGCTAAAAAGTGGAAAAAGCAAAACCAGCTGGCAGACGTTACAATTTATTTTCAGAGAGTAAGCATCTAAATACTCAAATAATAGCACTGAGCACAGCTAGAGTGAAGATATAAGCAAATAAAACTATAAGTTAGGCTTTCGCCTCCAAGGTACTTGTGTAAAACAATGTGCCCCTCCCGTACACGCACTGTCACAGACCTAAAGAGAATGGGAGGAGAATGAGCGTAAAATATAAGAAATAATCGATCTCCCCATGTGTGCCATTTGTGTGCTGTGTGATGACAGTAAAATAGTTCAAATTCTACTGACATTTGAACATATAGGTAGGAGTGAAATTTAGCACAACTAAGCTACTGGGCAACACTGGGTGCTGAATTACTGATCCCAAGGTCGGGGGTTCAAGCCCCACTATCAATAGGTTCTCACTGCTGTCCCCCCAGTGCAGCTAACTGGGTTATCAAAGGCCGGCCATGTCTCTCACTGTCTATGGTGAGAGGCA
>JBCNYG010000017.1:5750321-5761448 GCA_039654305.1 Porochilus rendahli | reverse complement strand
TATATATATAATTTTCTCCCTTTTTACTTCAGGGGGCATCCAGACACCCAAGTGATACGTGTTTTAGAAATTCACACAAAAAAGAAACACATTTCCATTCAGGAAATCTTGTCGTTTTTAGAGGGTCATTATTTAAATGTCTACATTTCACCACATGAAGGGTTTTCCCAGGCTGCTTCACTAATAATACCTGAGTAACAGCTATGGCTTCCACAATCAATCTGTCAATCAATCAATCATTCATTCATTTGCTGAAAGCTTACTCCTACTAGGGTCACATAGAGGCTAGAGCCTATCTCAGCCATCTCTGGGCGAAGGCCCTGTAAACCATGCCACCATGCTCACCATGCTCACCAGTCCACGGCAGGCCGACATGTGCATAACCGTTCAAGCTTACACTCACACCTAGGGGCAATCTGGAGTAGCCAATTAACTTAATGTGCATGTCTTTGGACTGTGGGAGTAAACCAGAGTACCCAGAGGAAATCCACACAAGCACAGGAAGACTACACAGAAATGCCCTTGTCGATCTTGGGACCCAAACCAAGGACCTTCTTGCCATGAGGCGTACATGCTAACCACTACGCCACAATGCTGATCAATCAATCAATCAACTGGAAGTTGGAAAATATGTTTATAAATCACCACAAATTTAAAAAACCAGCATTTTGGTATAATGGATTAGTAAGTAGAAACCATCGTTATTGCAGCATTGATTATCATCCATATTTTTGTCAGTTTGAGTCCCAGGAATGGCAAGGGTACGTCAATGAAATACACTGAACACATATCACTGTTACTGTCTTGTCGGTCTACAGCTGGTCCTCAAACAAAACCCTTAAACCCTAAATGACACTAAGGACCCATGAGGTCTGTTTTCAGATCATCTTCATCTGTCAGAAGAAACATCAGGACATGTGAAGGCAACAATTCCTATGCAGCAATAACACTTTTCTTGTAAATCATTGCTATTTTGTGTGCCTTTCAATCAGAACGATCCCGTTCCAAGCGGAGGAACCAGCTTGGCCTCAGACACTCAGGATAATGCTTTCTTGATCCAAATACAAATTGCTAAGAGGTTTGAAACGAGGTAAGTTCAATTCCATATCACTTATCCCTCAACCAATTGAAGCTTTGCTAAGCAAAGTGTACTATTAACTGACTACCTGTTGGGGGTATTGCCTTGTTGTGTAGAATCATGATTTTTTCCAACTAATCCAGGGTTGAAAAAGACACCAACCAAATGTCTGAAATATTAGCAATGCAATAAAATATCATTTAATATCCCACGCTGTTGAAAGAGTGATTCTGATTGGTCAGTAGACCATGTCACGGATTAGAATGTGCACATTCAAATACGTTAGCACTTTTATAGTAACAACAAATTCACACCACTTCAATATGCCACTTTGTCATTAAGTGCCATTTACACTATCATTTATATTCCTAGAAAGATTTCTAAACCATGTTTAATTAGCAGTAGCAACAATTTGAAGGAAAAGTAAAGGAACTCACAAACATGTTTTATTCAGTAACAGTCTTTTAACACTTTTAATTACCTTGATATCTTTACAAAATAAAGTAGGCCACTGTGACCTGAACAGAGCATTTGGGGTGGTGAGTTGTGGTGAGTATTTCCCATGTTGATGTACAGTACATGGATGGAAACTTTCCTCCCTTTGGCTCTGCTCCAGTGGCTTTTGCTTAAGATCTGTTATGGTGTAAACGGGGGGAGTCTGATTGCTCGTTGGCTCCTGCTGGGCACAGCTTTCTACCGCTTTACTCCCCAGCTGTTGCGGAATATGGAGTCCGCTTGTTCCCTGCTGAGAGTGAGCATGTAATTAATGAGCCGAATGCTTAAAGTGACAGCGAGGCGAGAGGAGAGGGGTTGATCGCACAGATTGGCTGGCCAGAGACGCTACAGTTAGCGTCCAACATGGCAAATTTTCACTCAGCTCTCAACAAAGAGACGCTGTGCAATACAACTTTCCACTCTTTTTTTCTCTCTCATGCTTTTATTTTTCATTCCCTTACAGGGCTGCAGACTGCTTGCCTTATGTTTTTCAACTTTTCCCAGTGAGTATATACTTCCATAGGGTAAAACATGAGCTTTTTGGGTTTTGTATAACAAAGTGCAACAGCACCACCAAATATAAAATATAATAATAATAATGATAATAATAATAATAATAATAATAATAATAATAATAATAATAATAATAATAAATAAATAAATAAATAAAGTATAATGAAATGAAAAGAGCAAAACTGGGGCTGATTTTTTTCTAGTGCAGACTGTAGACTGTGTTGGATTGCCTCCTAGTTTTGGTCTTCATTTGACATTTTTTAAGCTTGTTTCACAAACAAATCCGTAAGTACCAGTGATAATTCATCAGATGTAAATGAAACTCAATCATGGGTTTACTGAAGCCTACAGTTTTCATTAAGACACAAATACCCAAAAAACATAGGTGAAATAATTGCACTTAGGTTATTAAAAGTAAAATGTGCCTTAAAGGCTGGTTACGTTGTGTGTGACTCAGCAGTATCTGTTTTATGGATTTATTTTTTTTTGGTCTGGAAAATCAGGAGCGGGATTACTGCATCACATTGGTGGATACAATGGATTCTCTTCTACTCCAGAACTTCGTCAGAGTCGTGCCACATGACTTCACAAGCCATGACCTTTATATATTTCATCGCTCAGGCCTTCTCAAGTAAACATCCACAGTAATTTATTCATTTTTTGAAGAAGAAATGAAGGACATGAGATCTTTTTTGTCTTTAATCTACTCTATAAAGTATATGTATAATGTGGTGTGATTATGCACTACATGTACATGCAGACATATAAATGCAAAACGCACAGTACACACTAACTATACTGACTCTTCTTCAATAAACACAATACACATTTGAATTTCCCCACTTTTACATACAAGATAGGAAGAAAACAATTCAGTTCATTTATCTTTACAGTCCACTGATATTTTGTACAGCTTTAACTTGTGTAAAGCCATAATAAACCATAATAAAATGGACCAATGCACAAGTCAAAATTGACAAAATGTTGTTGCTCTGATAGGTCGCTGGAGGTGCGTTTTGCAGTTTCTGAAGATAAATCTGCAATTCTCGGACTGCATCCTCGACACCAAGCGCTAGTGGAGGATCTGGATGAATTCTTCAAAAAAAATCCAGTCAGAATGGACTCACGTGGACACATTGTTAAAAAAATAAGATGCATTGTAAAGTGCGATTTAATATTAATGAAAGCTTTTATTCGTTGATCCACAGGACGTTCAGGCATTTGTAGCACGGGTCGAAGGGCAGATAATTGGTGTATTGGTCATCAAAAATGAGCAGGTATTTATATTTGCCCTAGACAAAAATAATTCATAGACAGTTTGTTGTATTGACAAAATATATGGATTATAATTTAATAGTTTTTATGGCATTTGCAATTGTCAGAAATAAGATTTGTATTGTTGATGGATTTAACCCTTAAAAGTCCATTACGATATCCTCATCTTACCAGTGTTCCAGAAACTGTTTGCAAATTAATCTGTAAAATATCAAAAAATGTGGGGCAACCCAAAGTGTACAGAAGATCGCAAATCCCACTGTTGTCCCGGGCTTCTGTTAAACAAGAACAAAATTCTCTGGGTTGAGAAATATTATGCTCTCTCTTCTGCTGTCAGTCACAGTGACACTAATGAATCGTGGGTGTCTGTGAGCTCATGTATGGGTAGATCTCTAGACTCAGGTGCAGCAGTTTAAATATATGCAGTCAGTTGTCTTCACATATCTTAGAAGAAGCACATGTTAGCCTTCGCCCTCCCCTGTCAGTACCTGTCATATCATGGTTAGGGGAGATTGGAGGCTGGTGGATGGGAATTGGCAGCATACCAAATTGGGTAGAAAAGAGGAAAGCAATATGTTGCACTATAATTTGGTTAACCCTCACCTAAACACCAAGAAATGTGTAGAACACATATTACATATTTTACTGACCTGTAAAGGGACTCACTCTGTTTTTCTCTCGCTCTTTCACTCAGGACATCGAATACATCCGAGCCAACTATGACATTGAGAACTTTGTGTATTTCAGTCATCACCAGCGTAAGGAACATGGTCGGCTGTGCCAGTTTGCACTGAGCCCCATATTCCAGCATTATGCCAAGCACTTCTTCAAGGAGGCACTGCGCCTGGCGCACAAGTCATGCCTGTATTACCGTGTCTACCCATTTTACCACATGGACAAGGTTGGTGCAATTCCATTTTCCTTCTTTCTGTCTCTCTCTCTCAGGTGTTGAAAGCTCAGCTTTCCTCTAATGCAGTGCTGAGTTTTAGAGGTCTTTACCCACACGCTTTTCTCATTATTCCAAGCCAGATTAAGAGCTAATGAGGTGTGAATAGAATTATAAGTAACTAACAAAGCAAAATGAATCAACAGAACATAAATCCTTTTACATGGTTTTCTGTCGTAACAATTTCTGAAATCTTCTCTCATCAATTTTTTACTAGGCTTAGGCTGCCTTTTACAGAAAGCATGGTGTATTATTTATTTATCTATTTATTTATTTATTTATTTATTTTCAGAGCATCAATGGTCACTCCCTGACAACAGTGCTGAGCTGCATGGTGCCAGTGCGTCCACGACGACAGATCATCTACCCACTGGAGGATTTGGGCATCAATGCACCTACTGATCGCATCACCATGGATCAGGTCAGATACAACAACAGCATAACCACAAAGTAACCCTCATAAAAACAATGCCTTATAGGGGTCAGACAGTAACTATGTACGCACAGGGCTGAGCTTTTTACGCACTACTCAGGGTTAGTTTATCAAATTCAGATGGGTGGATGGAGGAATAAATGTATATTGGATTAATGAAGGGATGGGTAGGTGGGTGTTCAGATGGCTGAGTGGGTAGATGGGTGGATGGATTTATAGGTGGAGGGATGATTGAATGGGTGGATTAATGGATGTTTAGGTGGGTGGATGGATCGATGCTCTCCCTGTGTTTGTTTGGGTTTCTTTTGGGTACTCCAGTTTCCTCCCAAAGACCTGAACATTAGGCTAACTTGCTCGTAGATGTAAGATATAAGTGTGTATATCCCACTTTCACACAGAGTCGACTGAGATAGATTCCGGCCTCCCTGCAACCATAAAAAATAAAGTGGTTCATGAATGAATCAATAAATGACAAAATAAGTTAAATATATAAAAATAAGTTAATTAATGAATCAAGAATAGTCTTAGGACTATTTTACTCTTTCATATATTGATTTACAACCAAATGGTTTTCTCAAAACGTCTCTTGTAATCATTAATAGTGAAAACAATAACAGTGACAAACTGCGGTGAAGAAAAATCGTCCGGATTAAACAATAAATTGCACCAGCACCCTGTAATACTAGAATCATAAACTTTATAAAACCAGACATTTCTGCTTTCCCTAGCCAGCAGAGGGCGGTGTTGAGCAATCTGATTATCCATGACCCAGAGAACAGCACTAAAACAGGAAAACTCTGATGTGTCTGATCACTTTGTTCAGTTTATGCTTTAATTCACTTACAAAGTTTGGCCTTTGGCTAGACGATAAATGACAGTTATTAAAAAGGTAAAAAACAACAACAACACTGGCATTTCTAATAAAGGCTAAACAATTTTTCATAAACACTTTCCCACACTAGACGATTAAACCTCTTTAAAAATTATGATAATTGTAATTATGATTTTCATTAGCCACAATCATTCAACACAATCATACCACAAACTGTCATGTTATGTTGTACAGTTATTATTTTATGAATTTTTTATACTGTTTCATGACTGCTTCTAACCGTATTCGGGAAGCCGTTTTGCCAGGGGTTATTTAATGGTGCAGGTTAATGGAACAGATGGCTTCTGCGACAGATGGAAGTGGGAAATGTTTACCGCTGGTGTTTAACAGGTAAAGCAGAGTTCTTATCCATGCTGCATCAGCTGCTCCACCTGTGCTTGTTTACCTGCGTGACCCTACAGCAACCTGAGAGAACAATTTTTCTCTTTTACACTAAATAATGTAATACCAATGTTATTACTGGCCTCGCTAGCTGTTCATATCAAAATATCAAAATATTTTTAGGCATGCAAATAATTTTATTTTATATCTGAAGATATGGATATGAAGTTTCTGAAGATAACTTACATTTTAAAGCTATATTAAAACAACATTTATTGATTATTTGTTATATTAAAAAGTTTGTTTAAATTTATTTGATGAACGAACAAGAAAAGTTATCGCATTATGATGGTTTAAAGCAAGATTTGAATTTACGTTCAACACTGCAGTCGGTTAATTTGCTTCACTTTTGACTCCATCTTTAGTTTTGAGTTAAACGGCTAATTTGGCTAACAAGAAAGGACTATTTATAGCCTCTGGGTGAGACTGGTATCACTCTGCAGTCAACAGACATCACAAGGTCCTAGGTTCGAGCCCTGTGGTTGACGAGGGTGTTTCAGTATAGAGTTTGCATGTTCTTCTTGTGCTTGTATGTGTTTTCTCTGGATGTTCTGGTTTCCTCCCAAAAACCAAAGACATGCCCATTAGTGAATGTGAGTGGAATGGATATTTGTCCGAGGGAATCTCTGGAGGCCTTGCAACCAAGTCAGAAACAAACACTGCATAAACCACAAGTTGCCCAGTGCACCCGATGCTATGGAATGGAAATATTTTTGTGAAATGACATCAAACCTTCCAATCTATAAGAGTCATTATAAGCTTTCATTACCTGTTAGATGAATCAAAAAACCCCTGCCCATGCAAAAAAATAAGTGTAAGTGACAATAAAGAAATGTGTTCCTGTGCATTCTTTTGGACTAAAATGCTAATTTAGAAATTTTTTATAGAATACTTCAAGTTTTTGCACCATAAATTCCAAAGAACAGTTATTGTATAAGATCTCAGAATCCGGTTATGACCAGGTGTGATACCCCTGAATGTACTATGTGTGTGTACAGTGACACGGTGCATTAGCAGCTCCAAACAAACTGCTGCTCTTCTACACTCTATCTCCATTAGAAAGCTCCATTTGGTAGCACAGCAACCGTGGTGTCCAGGCAGCGGCCAAGATAAGAACATGCCTGCTGGCTTAGGATTCAGTAAAGCCCTGCATCCCGCACACACACGGATTAATCAGGTTTAAAACACCTGTTCACTTTCTTTGTCAACAGCAGATCATGTTACAGTTTGCCATTATGTGGCACGTCACTCCTGCATTTCCATGAGGACAGACGGATGCACCTGCTTCTCTCAGTAGAACACGAATAGTTCAGTGTCATCCAGGTTAAATCAAGATGACTGACTTTTATGGGATTTAAAATGCAAATCTTCATAAATCTGTGCAATAAATAATCCAACAATAGATGTACAGGATATTTGAAAAGAAAAATTAAATTGCATTCTTTCCAAAAAAGGCATGAAATACTGCTTCATTTTCTCAGATGTGTCCAAGATGAGAAAAGTTGAGGGCACTTCTAAATTAAAGATAAACATTTTGCTTTACACTATAAATTATCATAGAGTGTGTCTGACCATTGTAACACTTGAAATAAAAAAAAACATAAACATCTCATTTTAGTATCTAATCTAATGTTTCTGTGTAGTAAATACTAAAACCTTGAATGAGTTTTTAAAGACGCCTAAAACAATTATTCACCTCAGGCTTGATATCGCTGGATAGTCACCTGACATTCCGAGAGTAATTATATTTAATATATTTTACATGGACTAGCACAGTCTGATTGGTTCACACTCTCAGGATAATAAGCAATTATTGAAGGAGGTGACATATATGTAGAATTATTTGGTTGGGGGTTGTATGGCTGATGGGGTATAACACCCTCTGAGACCAAATGATTCTCCATATAATACGAATAATTGATTTATTATTAAGTCATAAATATAACATTAGACAGTCACATGCCTTCGCTGCACATTCTAAACATACAATAATCCTTAAACTTACCTGATGGCAATGATGCAATAATTTATTTATCCCAGGGAAATAATGAAATACCAAGAATTATTTAATGGTTTTCCATCAATCAGAAATGAGAAAATCTCTTGAATGGATAATAGATATTGTCCACCTGGAAGACTTGGAAGAATGCTTGAACCTATTAAAATGATTTTTTATGTAAAATTAAACCATAAAAATCTTTTTTAGATTTCTTTTTTTATGTTCCCATATGCTATATAGTAAAACAATTATTTACTGTGTGCCTAGTGAATATTGCTTAATACCCCCCTCGAGTGTGTGGTTATTGCATGATATCCACCTTATTTACAGGGCGGAATGTCTGGAACTTGATTATGGTGCGAAAGTAACCTCATGGGTTTGTTGTTTTTGTTGTTTTTCCTCCCCTTTCAATTCCCATTCAGGCTTTTAGGCTCCACAAGTCACTTCAATTACGTGTTTCTAAAAGCCCTTAAAACTCAGCCATTGATTATAAGATTTTGCACAGGAATAAGAGGGTCAAATACTGACGAGTGTGCAATCAGTTCCATTGCCTTGTGTTGTGATGACAAATTATGTTGTCTTTTTCAGTACTTTTTCTCTGCCTCCAGACTCAATCAGACAAGGTGTACTAGAAGAGCAATCCATCAAATTATCCTTGCTTAAGGACCAATTAAAGCTGGAGATTAGGGATGGGGATGATTGGGAGGGTTTTGATGGTTTGAATGGATTGAAATGCCACTGGAATATTCTGCATGTGAAATCTTTACACTGTTTTAGAGGAAAAGCAGAAAGACTGAGACGCCTTCATCAGGAAAGCGAGCATTTTTTGCTCTATTTTTAGTATGAAGTGGACCTGTGAAACATTACGGAATTTCAATATATTACGTTTGACAGCTTCTTTTTTTTTTGGCATGTAAGTGCTTTGTAAAATGCATGGTATGGACTGGGCCATTCCATTAGACTATTATTGTTAGGGACTGGCAGACTCATACAAAGTGTGTGCTGGTAATAAGTATAGCTTTTAAGAATGCGGTAATTTCCGTTAGCTTTCTGTGGAATTTGTTGGTTAAGTGAAAGATGGTCCATTGCGGCAATTTAGCTGGCCTTGTTATGCATATGTGCCTTAATAGAGCTGTCGCACATGTACGCTATTTCTTACTCTCATCTGATTTCCCCAGGACCCCTACGCATTAAATCACATTAACCGCAAGCTCATGATGGAGTCTAAAGTGAACATCAATGCCAAGATTGTGGTGGTAGGAGCATCAGAGACTGGCCTGGCTTTTCTGGAAGCTCTCACATTCTGGTAAGGATGATACAAAGTGTGTCAGATAAAGCTTGTTTTATGACTGAGGCAGTGGTTCAACAAAACGTTAAGAGACATTTATTTATAACTGTCAGTATAACATTATGTATAAGTACCAAAATGGAAACCACATGTGTATATGCGAGCTGTCCAGCGTGTACCTCGCCCTCGCCCATAGTCGGCTGAGATGGGCGCCAGCCTCCCCGCGACCCTAATTAGGATTAAGCAGTTCGGAAAATGAATGAATGAATGACTTGTACATTAGCGAGTCAGTACAAAAACATTTTAGATTTCCAAACTTCCCTTTTCCAGAATAAAACTTAATGTTACAGAAAATATTTATGTTTGTCAATAAAGAAAGCAGCACATTAAGGGCATAATGGTTAGAGAATCGGGTTTGGGACTTAAAGGTTGCTGGTTCGATTCCTAAACCAGCAGGAAAAATGTGTGGCAGTAGGGGAGTGAGCAGCACCTTCCCTTCCTCCACATTCATGGCTGAAGTGCCTCTGAGCAAGGCACCAAATCCCCAACTGCTCCCTGCAAGTGTGTGTGCGCTCACTGTTTACGTGTGTGTGTGTGTGTGTGTGTGTGTGTGTTCACTTTGGATGGGTTAAAATCAGAGGCAATCATTTCCCTTGCGGGATTAAAACAGTATGTCAAAAATCTATCCAAAAAAAAAAAAAAGAATTACGAAAGGGGCCATTTTTCAGACCAAAAAAAAAAAAAACACATAAAAAATGCTGTTGGGATTAGAATGCAAAAAAAAAAAAGTGTGACTGTTAAATTATAAAACTACACACTGTACCTAATTCTACTATATTTATAAAGCTAAAGGTCATCACACCAAATATTGACTTTGTTTCATTTATTAATGCCCTGCGACAAGATGTCCAGGGTGTACCCTCACAAAGAGTCGGCTGAGATGGGCGACAGCCTCCCTGCGACCCTAATTGGAATATATGTATATTATGCTGCCATATTTTTAGGTTTTAGGTGTAAGCTTAAGCGTTATCAACAGACAGTTTTATCAGATACTTCATCCCTAAGTCTGTTTGAGATACTGACCCGTTCTAAAAGTTGCTTTGGAGCAAATCTGTGTTGCATCTTGTTAAACCTCTTACTAACACTAACCTTATACTAGATCTAGCTCTAGACACTGAAAATGTCTCTTAAAGCAGACGTCCCACTTCAATCAAACGCAACAAACAATGATAACGCCGTGAAGAGCATTCATTATTTTCATCAGAAAGACTAACAGCAAGGTTTTTGTTTTGTGAGAGGAGAGAAAACAGCATAGCGTGTCATCTTTGGGGTTATTATAATTAGTGGAAGTGACTCCAGGGATTTGGGACAGACACTGATTGCCTGAAATATGAGCTTAGAGGCTTATACGCTAATACTCATCTCAACATGGCTTTTTCACCGAGGCAATTAGTGCCTCTGTCATGCCCTGAGATTGAGTTGTATTTGTACTTCAAAGCCACTGATTGTATGCTCAAAGCCTGTGATTAATTTTTTTTCATAGATTTGACTGTTCATATTGCACAGCAGTCGCAATGTATGCGGTTTATTGTCTATTTATTGAAAGATTCCAATCGAGGGAATGTTTTATAGAGGAGTGTTCACACAATGCTTGGCCAAACAAAAGGTGCATTTTAGAGCTGTTATCATTTCCCCAAAAGCAGATAACTACCTGGCAACCAGAGAGGTCAGCTTTAGTGTGTGTGTGTGTATGTGTGTGTGTGTGTGTGTGTGTGTGTGTGTGTGTGTGTGTGCTAACCCTTGCGGCATTAGCAGGCTCAGTGGACA
>JBCNYG010000017.1:5678716-5690532 GCA_039654305.1 Porochilus rendahli | reverse complement strand
TGTGTGTGTGTGTGTGTGTGTGTGTGTGTGTGTGTGTGTGTGTGTGTGTGTGTGTGTGTGTGTGTGTCTGTGTCTGTAAGGCCAGTCCATGGGGGTCTGTTTGGATTTGCTGGTCCTGCGGTGATCTTCTTCACCCCGTGCAGACTGTCTCGGATGCAAGCTGCCATCTTTCACCCACTCAATACTCCCCCTGCACACACATACACACACACACACACACACACACACACCGATTGGGTACCCATTTGGCGCCATTGTTTAGGGCGTCCACACACATCTGTCATGCATGAGTAACACTGGCACTGACAGACAACCTATTGTCCTTTCAGCCGAAGGGAGGGACGCAACCACAGTTTGGGGTAATTGCTGGTCCTAATTAGTCCGTCACACACACCATCTCTCTCTTTCTCTCTCTCTCTCTCTCTCTCTCTCTTTCTCTCACACACACACAACTTTTTTTTAATTAAACGCCATCCCGTCTCCAATGAGCAATCCATATCAGGACATACAACCGAGCCAGGAAACAGAACTGGAGATTGTCCATGTTGGAGAAAGACAGCATGGCCATGTTTTTGACAACACAGCCATGTTGTGAGGCATCACGTTTCCATGGATTCTGTAACCTGATAGGCTGGCTCATGGCGGGAATAGCCAGAATACCCATAAGCCCCTTCTCCACCTGGCTCAGTTCATGTCCCACAGGAGACAGCCCCGATATCACACACTCCCACTGCACAGATTACACTGTTTTAATGAGAGCTGAGAGGCCACAATCGTTCTCCCAGAAAATACAGCAGACAGTAAGAGAGGAAATCATACAAACATCTGACTGAAGAAAAAGACAAACTTGTATGAGCAAGCATTCTTTTCTACTTTTAAATTGTAAGCTGTTGTAATAGTTTATATTTAAAGTGAGGGTTTAATTTTTAGGGCACCACTGTGGCGTAGTGGTTAGAAACCCTGCCTCAAAGCAAGGAGGTCCTGGGTTCGAGTCCCAGGCTTGGGCATTTTTGCATGGAGATTGTATGCTACCCCCATGCTTGCATGGGTTTCCTCCAGGTACTCTGGTTACCTCCCAAAAACATGCACATTATGCTAATTGGCAGTTCCAAATTTCCCCTAGGTGCATGTGTGTCTAAATAGTTGTGTGTTTTGCTCTCTAAGGGTCTGGCAAGCTGTTCATCGTCCAGAATTGGCTTAGATAGGCTCCAGCCTTCTTGCGACTCTAGTAGAATTAAGAGATTAAGAATATAACTCTGCCATATGTACATAATATTACCTCTTGCTAAATATATACAGGGGCATTATGAAGAAGTTTAACTATCTTTGCTGATACTGGACGAAGCTGGGGTACACCCTGAACAGCTCGCCAGACCATTGCTGGGCCAACACACACAACCACTTACGCATACAATCACATCCAGGGCCAGTTGGGAACAGACAGTCAGCCAAATGCAGGATACTTCGGGAGGAAACCAGAGAACTCAGAGGAAACCCACATGCCTGAGCCCAGGAATCAAACTCTGGACCTTTTTGCTAACAGGCGGACATGCTAACCACTTTAGTTACATTTTTCACTGAGCTAAATCTGGTCTAAAATCAATATTTATTCTGATCATTCTTCTAACTCCAGGAACAGAATGATAGGAGTTTAATGATGTAAAAACATAGATAATGCATATCAACTGCATAGACAATGTTATTTTTATTTCTTCCAGGTATAATAAGGTGTTAAAAGAGATATTAGTGGCTCTCCTATTCTTTCTTTTACTCCTGTTCTTGAACACGTCAATTATTATTATTATTATTATTATTATTATTATTATTATTATTATTATTATCAAAGTTATTGTTGTGGCAAAAAGAGTCTTTAGACAGAAGAAATTGTTGTGAGAATGGACCTCGGAGTCCGTCCACCATCCTCTAGCTCTGACTGGATCCCCAATCCCGCCCATGACCGATCCCTAGACGCTGAGTGGTCCATCAAGACTCCTTTTTTTATACCTTCAAGTTTACCATCTTTTCAGTTCGCCAACATTCATTTCTGGCATTACACTTGCTGAGATTGTTTACTTTAGGCTTATGTTGTGTCTAGCTTAGCAACAAAAAAAAAACATTTGCTTCACTGTTCCTAACCCTGTAGTTACCACCTGTCTTTAAGTGACCTTGAAGGCCCTAGAGATAAAAACAATGTGTTGTCATTGAGCAATCCTTGTACAGAGTGGAATGGAAAAAAATTAAGTAATCTAACACAAACTTCATTAAACTCTTCATACAATAGTCACATAAATCATCCAATAATTAAATGGTGCAGTAAATTAATACAATTGCTCTTCTATAGGTATATTTAAATATATTTATTTAGAGATGACTTCATATATATATATATATATATATATCAATATATCATTCCAAAGATATTACAATTTCTGAATTCATGTTGATGCTGTTAATGATCAATAATTAATTTAAGTACATGATTGGGAAGTCCAGAAATTTGCATAAGATTTATGGAGGAAGATTTATATGACATTATGACATTTCAGACTAGCAGGCCACAGAACTTCTACAGTTCAAGGGTCCAAAACACGCAGTATTCCCAGTGCCACTTGATACCCCTGATTCCTTCCTCCACGCTATCAAATCACATAATCGTTCAGTTACGTAGCATTAAGTGTCTCCTCGTTTCCATAAATATTACCTAATAATAGGCATGTAGATCATGTTTACGACCTGCAATGGTCTGGCGAGCTGTTCAGGGTCTTTGGCCAGTGTTGGCTGAGATCAGTACTGATAATAGAAGGACTAAGCGCTTAGGCAAATGAATGAGTGAGACTGAGAAAGATCATATTTACTGGGCATTTTAAAGTATATCACAGCACAACCCTTGCTAAAAATTCTTCAGTGGTTTACTTGGTCAGTGAACCATTCATAGCGAAGTAGTGAACAGAACAGAACAGGAACATTATTATCTTACATTTCATCAAGTGTTGCTAAATGCAGAACAATGAGGATTGCATCATACCAGCAAATAGCCAGTTGGGAGCCGCAGTTCTCTTGTGAAATGAATCTCTAAAGAAAAGACCGGAGGGCTAAGTATTATTATAGCCTGTATATTCAGCTCTTATTTCCCTACTGGTATTATAAATGTCTGGAAAGATGAATTTACAAGCAGCATTTTGTGTTTTGGTGTCTAGTATTTTCTATTTTTTGTTTTTTTCTTTGCTTTTGCTTTGAGCTAATGTAGCAAACAATTATTCATTCATTTTCTGAACCACTTAATTCTATTAGATTCATCGGGAGGTTGGAGCCTATCCCAGCCGACTCTAGTCAAAGATAGAGTACACCTTGAACAGCTCACCGGACCATCACAGGGCCAACACACACACAACCATTCACATCCACATCTAGGGACAATAAGGACAGCCAGTTAGTTTATATGCATGTCTTTGGACTGTGGGAGGAAATCTTAGAGCGCGGAGGAAACCTTAGAACCCGGAGGAAACCTATGCAAGTATGAGGAGAACATGCAAACTCCACACAGAAACCCCCAAGGACCTTCTGGTTGTGATGGCGATGTGCTAACCACTACGCTACTGTGCAGCCTTCACACAAAATATTTTCCATTAATCTATCCAATAAACTGTTACCAGAACATTAGTTATTGTTAATAGGGTTTGTGACATGGTGTGATAGGAATTATGTTTTGTTTGTAAATAAAAATAAAAATAAATAAAGTATAAAGTAATAAAGTAATATGTAAATATTAACCATTTTTGTTCTTTATTTTGCAAAATTTAAATTCAAGGCACTAAATAAGTACTATTCTATACTATATAGATATTAGAGAAAGGTAGAGAAATTGCTGGATTTGTTTGAAGAAGCAGATGCTGGTGAAATAGCATGAGTGTCAGTATTCAGGTCAGATTCAGCAGTTCCCACCTGTGTGTGTGGTGTGGGTGCAAGCTTGTTGTGGACATCAGAGCCGAAGTGACTGCGTGCTCAAGAGAAATCAAGAGAAGTCAAGATTAAAGGTGAAGCAGAGCTCTAAAAGCAGAAACATGCCAGCAGTGAGAATACACTCAGAGCCCAGATGGGAAACCAAATCCCTTTAATCTATTTAGGGAAAAATAATTCAGTTTAATTAAATTGTAAATGATGCTGTAGATTTGATATAATGTGTCACCATATATTTCTTGATAGGCTTCATCAGATTCATTTAAAACTAAACCGTGTAATGTTTTTGCTTCCAAAAGCAGCTTGATCACTTCTACTGTATTTAGTTCTTTGGCTTTTGTCAGTGACAGCTCTGTCAGATATACTAATTAGTTAAGAAATAAATAACTAACTCTGTATAACCTCTTCTTCCTACTACAGTCACAGGGAGACTGGAGCCTATCTCAGCTTTCTGAGAACAACAGGGTACACCCTGAACAGCTGACTAGTCCATTGCAGGGCCAACACACACAACCATCACACTTATGGGCTAATGTTTATGTCTTTTGACTGTAGAAGGAAACCAGAGTACCTACCTGGAGGAAGCCCACACATGCATGGGGAAAACATACAAATTCTACACAGAAATGCCCTCATGAAGCCTGGATCTCAAACCCATAACCTTCTTGCTGTGGAGCAGGCATGCTAGCCACTACTCCACCATGCTGCCTCTTATATGAGAAATACAAATTTTATGAATAAGAGTTTTGCTACTAATTTAAATGCTCCTAAAATGATTTGTAGTCTTCATTTGAAGATTGCTGTTGTATCAGGTGTTCAGACAGGTAGTAGAATTTTGTTCCATCCTCTGGAACAAACCTAGTACAGAGGGGAAACTTCATGCATGTCTTCTTTGTACCCTAAGCGGTGCTGTTTCCAATCACATGCAGAGTCTGATATTATAAGGTCTTTAGGATAGAAAGGTTCTGGTTATGTAGCAGCAGATTGGTAGAAATGTAGCAGCAGATTGGTGTGTGAGAAATTTGAGAGGTTGAAAACAAGTAGTGCAGCTGCATTCTGAATTAGTTGCCAAGGCCAGATAGAGCAAAGAGAAAGTCCTGCCAGAAGTAGCGTTCCGGTGGTGCAGCCTTGAAATGACAAGGGACTGAACAAAACCTGAGTGGTTTCTGTGGATAAAAATGACTGGATTCGCCTATCGTTGTAAGGGGAAAAAAACCCTGCCTGGGTGAGTCACTTTAACAATGTGGGGGAAGAAGAAGAATTGGTTGGCCATGGTACCCTAAGGGTGCATGCATTGACAGATGGTGGGATGGGATGAAAGATTTTTCCAGAGAGATTGCAAGATCTTGACATAGGGATGCATCTCTAGGGAAGAACGGCAGCTCAGTTTTCCCAGGAATTAGTTTTAGCTGATGAGCTGCCATCTATGATGAGATGTCTGCCAGACATTCTGAGATCTGTGCAGAAACATGAGTATGTGAGCAAGGAAAGAATAGCTGGAGTGTCATAAGTATAGCAATGGTATAAAAACCCATATGAGGACATGACATCACTATGGAAGCAGGTATAGAAGTAGAACAGATAAGGACTTAGCGGCGAGCCCTGAGGGATACTAGTGGAGGGTCTGCATGGAGAAAATGTGGACCCTTCCATGTCACCTAATATGACTGTTTCAGAAAAAAGCAAACCGTTTTCATGTGGTTTATGAATAGTTTGTCTTTATGTACTGTTTTGTTTCTTTGTTGTATATGCTTCCTGGTTTTAATCATCACCCATTTCAACATAAATAATGTATTATAGATGCTTGTATTTTAATTGTTATTGTGGATATTGATTATGATTTGTGGATTTTCCTTAATAAACGTAAGCAACTAAGTTAACTGTTTTGTGTCCTGTCTCTCACTGGATATTAAAAATGCCTGACCTAACAACTGCCTGTTTGTTGTCCATTTCCTTCCAATGTCAAGCTACCCTGTAAATGTGACCTTATGTTGAGGTTTATGTGGGTTTCTTCCAGGTGCTTCATTTTCCTCCCACAATCCAAAAACATATGCATTATGCTAACTGACTATTCTAAATTGCCCCTAGGGGTGAATGTGTTTGTACATGGTTGCTTGTCTGTTTTGACCCTGCATTGAACTGGTGGGTTGTTCAGGGTGTACTGTGGCTTTTGCTTAAAGTCAGCTGGGATGGGCTCAATCCTTTCAGGATAATAAGGTTATCCATACTGCAGGATAAGCGGTATGGATAATGAATGTGCCTGGGTGGAAGACCAACAACTACCAGTAAGTTTAGAGATCATGCAAAGAAAATTGTTTCAGGTGAGGAGAAAGACCTTACCCCCGGTGGAATAAGAAAGGGTGGGATTCACAAATGGATTGGGTCAGCAGCAACAGCAGTTACACGTTATGTTATAGTTGTGAAGAACTATTCACTATTCAGTTGTGTTCAGAGGAAATCTATGAAACCTACAGTCTGTCTTCCTATCCTCTTCCATGGTCACAAGTGTAGAAAAAAGAGCTTACTCTCCATGATAGAGTCAGGAACTCAGCAATCAAAAAGAATTTCAGAATATCGCCATTGCTCTAAATCAAGAGGAGTCAGCTGAGGATGCTGAGGGTGTGCCTTAAAGGGATTCCTCTGCTTGACTCCTGTAGGTTTGTTTCAGAGAGAAATCCCATGGACAAACCAGCACCGGAGGAGCTTGAATCTGGGGTTAGGGATAGAGAAATCTGGGCTGACCTACTCAACCTGTTGCCACAGCAACCCCTGTCAGAAAGTGGTAGGAAGATTATGCTGATGATGATGCTGATGATGATGATAATGCGACAAGGTTACAGTTTTCAAATCCAGCCCCCACACATAGAGCCCTCTTTTTAACCCTCATGTTTGCTACTTGTGTTTTTCCATAATATAATGGCGTTCCTCTTCACATTTTATGTTGCAATTTTTATATTATTTTCCAATTTTATAGTATATTGCAATTATGAAAATGTAAAGATTTTTTTAAGTGTGAAGTAAAACAGAACACAAATGTGTAATTGTAATTAGCTTTATTTACCAACAGTCGTGTCAATTTGTTACCAATTACCTCAATAATTTGTTCTTGATTACTTGCTGTAGGGCTGAGGATATGCTAATGATTAACTCATGAATTGCTTTAAAATCAGAGCAACTGCTAACACATAGGTCTCACATAACCTGGTAAAAAGTGGGCCCAAAAACGCACCAGAATGACGACGGTAATCCCAGCCATGGTGCTCACATATCCTGGTAAAACATGAGCACCATGGCCGGGATTACCGTGGTCATTCTGGTGTGTTTTTGGGGTCGTTGTAACGTGAATATATGCACTTGCCTGAGAAACGTAAGCATCTGTGATGTATACGCAGCAGCCATCATGCCTACTGGCAGTAACTATGATGCATAGGTGGCATTCCATGTTTTATCAACATTTTTACATGTAACATCCAGTGGGCCGTGTATGTCTCACAGATGCCTTCACAGTTGCTTGAACCATGGCACATTTCAACATGAACAATCTTTCCATGGATGGAAACCACCCTACATTTACATTTATGGCATTTAGTAGACTCTATTATCCAAAGCGACTTACAGAAGTGTGTAAAACATGCTAAGCTAATCTAATTACTGTCATCCTTTTTTTAAAGACACCCAGTGACTCAGCTGTCCAGACATCCAGAGGGAGTTCATTTCACCACCTTGCAACCAGAACAGAGAAGAGTTTAGATGCATTTTTCCCTTGTCTCTTGGTAAAAGGAGGGACCAGTCTAGCAGTGCTAGATGATCTGAGAGAACGCAGTGCAGTGTGGGATGTTATAAGTGCTTTGAGGTAGGAGGGTGCAGGTCCATTTTTGGTTTTGTAGGCAAGCCTTTGCGTTTTAAGTCTAATTCGAGCAGCTACAGGCAGCCAGTTGAGAGATCGTAGCAGTGGAGTGATGTGATAAAATTTGGGAGGGTTGAAAACAATGTCTTCATCATCTACCATGAATTCAATCGGGTTATGTGATAACTAGGTTTCAGAGAGTTAGCATGTCCTATAGATATCCATGACAATATGAATGTGTATTACCAACATCTTTAAGAATTTAAGATAACTGTATGTCCAAGAAACCAGTGCTGTGACTTTTACTCCAGTGAGTTGGACACACATTTATTCGCACATCACAAATCCGGCGAGATTAAAAAGGCCTCTTATCTGTGTGCTCTGCCTAGCCATAGCATCTGCCTCTTATTCACACACACACACACACACACACACACACACACACACACACACACACACACACACAGTTGTCTGCACAAATCAGGCTGGTTAAACATGGCACACTTTTACTGCCCCTTCTGTAAATACCTGGCAGGTTGTGCAGCGACAGCACCTGCAAAATCAATCCGCTTTATTTGTTTTACGTCTAAAGACCCTAAAGACAACCAACACGAGGAAAGAAGGGAACAAAAAATTAATACCTTTTCAAAACACATTTAAAAATATTTTGTTGCCCAAGGTCATTAAATTTAAAATGAATAATACACAAATGTATATATGTGAGCATGCGAGTACACAAAAATCAGTGCTGTAAAAACTATGATAATTGATAATTTAAAATGCTCTAAACCTAATAAACCTTGACCTCCGCCCTAGGTAAACTGGGTGTCACATGATCATGATTAGAACCTAGCTGACTGTTATATTTTATGGTGTAATAGCCTTCACCTGTTATCATTTCAATCTTAGTGAAATGTCCATAAAGCAGAAAAAAACACTGCTGTAGCACCTTTCACAATTTAACACCTCTGGAATAATTTTTATGTGTTTATTCCACCTCGACGATCTTATCATTCACTCCCTCCTTTGCCAAACTGATTAATCCTACTAGGGCTGGAGCCTATCTCAGCTGACACCGGGCGAAGGCGGGGGTACACCATGAACAGCTCGCCAGACCATTGCAGAGCCAACACACGACCATTCTTACTCACATACACACCTGTGGGCAAATTTCAGCAGCCCGTTAGCCTAATGTGTATGTCATTGCACTGTGGGAGGAAACTGAACTATTCAGAGGAAACCCATGCAAACACAGAGAGAACATGAAAACTTCATACAGAAACACCTCGAACCCAGGACCTTCCAGCTTTGAAGGAGACATGCTAAGCACTATAGCACCGTGCAACTCCACTGTGTGAATTAGATGTTATTTAAATAACTGATGATGTATTATTGCTAACAGACCTGAACACCGGCACCAGATGAAATACTGAACAGCACAACAGATGGGATAAAGACAGACAGAACAATAGAACAACAATCACCATGTGCTGTGTGTTGCCTGCCTTGTTTTATACTGTTGACAATTTTCAGTATTAATGGCAAATAATACGTTTTGACTTTAGCCTGTTGACCCATGGCAGTTTATAACTTTGATGGTGTTTGTGATCGTAGGTATGAAAATTCTTAGCTTGCTGGATGTCCGTTATCCATCATTCACATCTGCTCGCTTTGAAGCAGCAAAATGCATTTGTTTCGTTTGTCCTCGACTAAAAGCTCCTTCCTTAGAGAGATATGATTGAATTGGGTGAAGGAGCACACGGAGGCCAGCTGGCCTGGCGCGGACGCCGAGCGCTAATGGTTAATGAATAGGTGTCACCTGCTTCCTTCCCACACAAACTGAGCAGGTTCACATGGATCCAGACGAGCCAGCAGTTTTTTGCCAAGCCTGTACAGAGCACTGCCAGTGTGTGCGCAAGGTGGGACAAATCAAAATGTGTGCAGGCAGTATGGGCAGATCATGTGGTAATAAAGCAGGTAATTGAACTGCCATTATGTCTCTCCCTCAGCCACGGTCTCAAATAGGAGACAAGTGTCATATGACAAACCAAGCCATTTGGGGTGGCCCATAGCCAAGCATTTAGAATCAGTGCCAAACACGATGGTGAACTTTACACATACACACACACACCCACACACACCCACACACACCCACACACACACACATAGATTTAGAAAGGGATTCTAAGACACGTCTATCCACTCACTCACTCATTTGCAGAACTGCTTACTTCTATTAGGGTGCAGGGAGGCTGGAGCCTATCTCAACCAAAACTGGGCAAAGGCAGGGTACATCCTGAACAGCTTACCAGGATCAACACACACACAACCATTCACACTCACATTAGGGGCAATTTAGAAAAGCCAATTAGCCTACTGTACATATCTCTGGACTGAGACAGGAAACCAGAGTACTAGGAGGAAACCCATGCAAGCACAGGGAGAACATGGAATCAAACCCAGAGCTTTTTTGCTGTGAGGTGGATGTGCTAGCCACTACACCCCTGTGCCGCCTCATGTCCAATCAGATCATGTTAAATTGCTAAATATCGTTGTGATAAAATTGTTTAATACCGTAGGAGGCGTGGCTTCAGTGACTGTCAATGCTCCCTCTAATCATTTGTTTTATCTTTTGTAATATTATTTTATTCTTTCTGCAATATCTCACCGTTGCACTGAGTTATGGAAAGGAGAGCTGTATGAAGGAGTAGAACAGATGATACTGTCAAATTTGAGTACAGACACTGCCATTTTATCCCCAAAATAATCATATGACTTAAAGAATTGATCACTGATTATTCAGAATGATACAATAACTTCAGGTGGAAGATGAAGCAGATGATGAAAAACTGACCCTTTTGTGCCACCTAGTGTTGATCGAAGGCAAAACAGAACTAGATTCAACCAATAAATTAGTGAATGTTAAAGCAGTGTGAGTTTATATGAATATGAAATAATCAAACGAGTGTGAGTTTCAGGAACTACAGACAGAGCTGATTTTAACCCATTTACCACAGTGATGTTTTCTTTTTACTCTTCTTTTTTTTAAACCGGCCTCAAGACCTGCAATTTGTCTTGATTTTGAAAAGTTGGTGATTGAGTTAGCAGGATAATTATTCTAGTTTTCTCACTCATTTGCCGAAATGACTACTAGGGTTGCGGGGAGACTGGAGCCTATCTCACCTGACAGCGGGAAAATTTGGGGTACACCCTGAGCAGCTCACCAGACCATTGCAGGGCCAAGACTCAGACAACCATTCACAATCACACCTGTGGGCAATTTGGAGCAGTCAGTTTTGTTAGTATGTATATTCTGGATCCTGTCAAGGTTTGTGTTTACAATCTCTGTTGTTAAAACTGCTATAAAAGTGTACTGAACTGAATTTTTAAAGGTGTACCAAGTTTAATAATACCAAGCCTTGTATTTTTATAATCAAAATGTTTTTGGATGTTTTTGTCAGCAGTGGTATGTTTGTTTCTGTCCGTTTGTTTGTTTGTTTGTTTGTTTGTTTGTTTTTTCTTGGTTGGTTGGTTGGTTTGTTTGCCTGTTAGCAAATTTATGCACAGTGCTCTGTACAGCCCAAAAAGACTTCATAAGATTATGATGATAAACAGGATCATGATCCAGATCTGTGAAATTTTTGAATGATTCTTTACCATTGCGTGATGGGGTAATTTTTATAATTTTTGCATTCAGCTCCATAAATAAACACTTTAACGATTATATTCTATTTAATCTACATAATATCTATCACAAACCAAATGGTGGCTGGAATTCATGTAGTATTCTACATTAATCTGATAATCTGGAATGATGAAATATATATGGTTTGTTGAGAAAAGAATTGTGAAAATAATATTTATGCACCCCGCGACCCTAATTAGGAATAAGCGGTTCAGAAAATGAATGAATGAATATTTATGTAGAAATTAAAATATAAGGAGTAATGAAAATATATATAAATACTGAACTGAACAAATAAGGTTATGGTATATTGAGCTTTGGGGGGTC
>JBCNYG010000017.1:5571345-5582572 GCA_039654305.1 Porochilus rendahli | reverse complement strand
GATGTTCTGGGGAGCTCACGAGGGATGCAGCACAACAGAATGAGCAGTTAGTTGTTCAGGCATTTTCATCAACTTTTCCGCCTCTTTCGTTTATATTACCACAGTACGCTATGAATTATATTACCAGTCATAAACACAGTATATTGAATGTAAAGCTGTGTACAGTTGGTGAATGTTGTGCTTAGCTCATGTGAACAGATGCTCAATTAAGGTTTTTGATGGCGAAAGCTAGCATGCCGCGTATCCGTCTATATAGCTGCATCCTTTTGTTAAGCAAAGCAGGTATTTAGCAATATTTCAATTAGAAAGAGATTTCTGTTAAAATTAAACTGTTTGAGTGCTGACTATATTATTCAGTAAGGTGTTGAAGGTTTAAGCTAAATGCTTATATATTCATTAATGCGAATTATGAATTAAAGTATTGTGCTGTAAATTTAAGCCTTTGTTTAGATATTTGTTTTGGAAGCAGCAAAAAACATTTGTATATATATTTGTTATAGTGTTCATGGTGTTTAAAAGACGTCAGACAAATAAACACACATACAGCTGGTAGAGACTCTCCACTGTGGATCTTATTAAGACTAAGGACTGCAACACTGAGCAAAGCCCAGCATATTAGTCTTAAGGGCAGTCGTAGTCTTAATGGTTAGAGAAGCGGCTTTGGGACTGAAAGGTAGCTGGTTTGATTCTCAAACCAGCAGGAAAAATGTGTGGCGGTGGGAGAGCGGGCTGCACCTTTCCTTCCTCCACATGTGAACCATGTGGTCGATTTATTAGGTGTTTCCCCTAACCCGGCTGACTGACCTGGAAAAATTGTGTGATAAATGGATTAAACGAGGTAAACGAACACTGGCGGACTGGAAAGAGCCCAGCATTCATTCTGTTATTTGTAGAGACCATTTTACTGAAGATTGTTTTGAGCCAATTCCAGAGCATCGGTATGAAATGGCTGCAGGTTTGACAGCGCTCATGCAACCAGCACTGATACAGGTGTCAACAGTTACACTGCCAGGTTCAGAAGCTCCCAACAAGCCTGAACATAAAATCTAAAATTGCTCAAAAGTGTGGTGTAAAATTTTCTCAGGTTGCTTTAAACTGATGAAAAGTCAGTCTGTTGTAACACTCATTCTGAATGAATATTTTATACGTTTGTTTATAGTGGCTAACACTAACAGTGATGCGAAGTTTTACATGTCTTGGAATGAAATACATTGTCAGACAACTTGTGCATTTTTATGCATTTTTTGCCCCTGAAAACGATGTACACTAACGGACCAGTTGCAATTTGTACGGACCGGTAGTAATTCAGGGCTACTGGTCCATGCACAATGGTTATGATAAAGGTCTGTGTTGTGTTTGCGTGTGTGTATAGTTATAATCCCCCATGGTTTTACCCCAAAACCTTCAAAAGCCCCAAATTGTGGGCGATGCCTGTATATGTGTGCCGCTAAGCGTTATTTTATGTTAAATATTCTAAAAATAGTGGGAGTGTTGTTGCATATGATCATGCTCTATTTATTAGACATTTTTAGATATCTCACAGTATCAAATAGAAGTTACGTCCCCCTTTCATGACAGTTTTTCTGCCATAACAGGTTACTTAACCTTCCTTTAATTTTTCTACTTATCGTGATATTCAGGAGTTGATATCTAAATGATTTAACAACAGGATCATGGCTAAACTTGGTGCTTGCAAACAAACATAGCTGGACTGGACAGATTGATATCTGTAGCAGGTTGTTGTACCCTGTTGTAGCAGAAATTGACTTTATTGATTAAGTACTGGTAGTTATTATACCTGTTTAGTTGCTCTGCTAAGAAAACCATATAGCAAGTGCTGTAACATTTTGTTATTACAAAAACATCCCTCTACATGCTGCTCAAAGTAAAGGCACTGTAAAGTGTATATATTATTAGAGAAATATAACCAAAAGCCATTTTTAACTTTAATCAGGAGCTTCAGGGGGACTTCTTAACCTTTTGTATAACATGTATGATATACCAAGAAAATTGTTTAGACTGGAATTAACATTTATTCCATATTATTAACAGAGTTTTTGACTGCACATGCAGTGAAAGGTTAGTAGATGAAATTACAGCCTACACTGTGGTTTGAAAATGTTACACAGCGACCATCGTAAGGATTATTTTATAGGACGAGGCAATGTCAGAACAAGTTGGTGTCAGCAAACAAGTTAGCGAGAGGGACGTTTGCTTTATTTACATATAAATACAAAATTTTTTCCATGATAGCCAACTCAACAAGTCAGTCACAACCTCAGAAGAGCTTTCTCGTTATCCTCCATATTGACTTTTTCTTGACCTTTTTGCTAAGGTTTGACTACCTCAGCAGCTGTTTCAGATGCTCAGCAGCTGCCATCACGACCAAGTCAGACTCGTTTTTCCTCCACAGTGACATCAGGAAGTCTCACGTTCCTTTGTTCACTTGGTTCTTCCCCGACGTGTGCAGAAAGAAAGAGCAGAAAAAGTGAGGAGGCTAAAAGGACTCAGACAGTCGGGTCATTGATCTTGCCGAGGTGAATGCTGCTGAAAGAGATGTGCAAATGCCGTTGCCAGTCGATAACATCTTTTATTGAATAGTTGCGTGTTGCTGACTGATTGTCGTCATCCAAAGCTGCGAGAGAGTTCAGGTTCTGACGGCAATCTGAAATTCCATCTCGTGTTGCTGGGACTCTGGCAAAATGCTCGACTCAGGTGGCCAATATAGAATAGTTTTAGAGCACCACCCAGGTTGTGTACGTGTGTGGGTGTCTGTGTGTGTGTGTTCAACAAAATAACCCTGGTTCATTTGATTTGTGTGTAGATTAAACAAAGTGTTGCAGCAAAATTGCTCCAATACTTTTAACAGTAGTCATCAAAAGTAGTAGGGGAAACATTTTTAGGGTTGTGTATAAAATGTTTGTGTGTGTGTGAGTGTGTGTGTGTGTGCGTTTCTTTTTTCTTTTTTTTAGTATTAGGGAAGTGTATTAGAAACACATGAAGAGGATCAAGAATTTTCTATAAGTTTTAGCTCTGATTCTCTCTCTCTCTTTTTTATTGGCAAACAACGCCATTCCACACACAAACGGCTCACCTCCAACAAGAACCTACATGACAACCAACACCAGCAAACTACGTTATACAACCATGACGCGAACACAGACATACTGTAATGTTAGGGGTTAAGCAGCCATGAAGTGGCTCAGACACCATACAAGAACAGCAACAATGCAAAAGTCAACACAGAGAATTGACAAGTCAGGCAACACACACACACACACACACACACACACACAAACTTGACGGTGTCTACTCTGCTAAAACATACATTTCTAAGACTACTGTATACACGGTGTTACAAATAAACCTTTATGTGTGTGTCTGTGTGTGCGTGTGTGTGTGCGTGTGTGTAGGGGGTGGGAGGGGGGAGGGTGGCTGGAGTGATGTCTTGCCTTGCCCTTTCTATGTTTCAGAATAGCAGTGCTGATGGAAAAGAGCGATAGCTCAAAGCAGTTTGTGAAATCTTGGCCCCCCAGGACAAGATCACCAGATCCATGGCTGTTACAGACACCAGTCGGCTGCTGACAAAGCACACACACTACTTTCCCAGCGGAGTCTAAGAAAAGGACTATGGACAATTAGCGTGAACACCAAAACTAGCTCAATTAGCTTTGCAGGCATCAGCATTCCCAAATCCTTTGCTGAGCAGGTTTGCCAAAACATTTGTGTTGTAATCAATACTAAGATCAGTGTCGGCTAGCACCAGCAGTTCTTTATTTACCTGTGCATTTGCAAAAGCTGCATGCTTATCTCCATGCATCCTTGCAAAAACACACTGTAGCTTTTTTTTTTCTTCACAGAAAGCAGTGATATTTATCCGGGTGTCTTATCCTTTTCATCTGTGTTGAGCTGAAGGCTGATTTAGTCTTAAACACATATGCGTGTCAAGTCTGGAATGATAGGGAGAAGTAGTTTCATCCTTAAGAGCATGTGAATGAAGACATTGGACACCCAGAGAAGGTGTTCAGTGCTGGGTAACCTGTGAGCAAATACATGTAATGACAAAAGGTAAACAGTAAAAATACGACATGATTCAATTAAAAATAAAATACATACAATTGTCTTAACTAGAACTGTAACCATATAAATTGTTATAATCATAACAATTTATTTGGTTGAAAGTGAGGTGGATATCATTAAATAGTACCCGAGGTTTAACACAATATCCACAGAGCTTGAGGTCAGCATAAATAGAAACCAAGAACAAGATGTTAATGGTTTATTTTTACATTTTTCATTGATTCAAACAATATCTCATGTTTGCAAAGTGGATTTATTAGTAGATTATTAGATTATGATTGATTGACAGCATTTTCAAGTCTGGAGAAAAGTGCACTGTAGCTGGAATGAGTCAACCGAAAGTGCTACGTTATTTCCTGCTAAAGTTGTTTCCAATTCAGTCTCGACAAATTCCATGAAAATATGAAACAATACAAAAAATGTGTCACTTTGAATAAGGGCGTCTTGCAAATTCCATAAATGTAAACATATTACTACCCTCCTCAGGATGTCACGCTAACAAGCACATTATATTTTCATAAATAACTTTAATTCGTATAGGAACTGTAAAATACATTTGCAAACATTTTGTCAGACCAAAATCATTGGGGATCAAGAATGATTTTTATTAAATATTTTCCTTTCTGTGTTGTGCCTCTAGTCTTCGCTACCCTTCTCTGGGTGGAGGGGAAGAGAAGGAATATATTTAGCAAATGACACAAATAAGATACAAAATATTCAGATATTGCTTATAACTGCATAAATAGTGAGCAAATAAAATGACATTTCAACAGTTCAGAGCCGCAGTGGTTTGCTGTAAATTGTACAAACTAACTAACCAAGAACAATAATTGAATTTATCCCATATCAGTGATGGATAAATTGGCTAGTAGAAGAATACCAAGAATCTGCTGGTGTTTTCTACCAACCAAAAAATCTGAATAAGCTCCGGCCTGATGAGCCTCTCAACTTGGTATAAAAATCCCCCACGAATTTAGATGACTTATTTCTCCAGAAAAGGTGAGTAAAGCATTTTAATATTTGTTCCACTTCTGCCTGGAAGTACACCCAACCTCCATGTTCAAAAATAACAAACAACTGCACTACTCAAAATCCTGTCTGGCAATACGTGTCTCAAAACGAAACAAATTACTCAGTGATGTTTCCAGCATCGAGCACATTGGAACCAGATGACCACTACAGTAAGAGAACAGATTCAGAATACATAAGTGTCATGATACACCTAATTGTATTTTTGTGGTGACTACAAAATTGCACGTTGTTGGACTTTTACTTTATGGCCAAATTTTGTGCACACCAGACTAACATACCAATATGTGCTTTTTGAAGATTTCATTCACAATATATTCACTCCTGGTGAGATTTTTTCTTTTCACGAACTACATTTGTGAGATCAAACTGTGATAATGGTTGGGAATGTCTGGTGGGTATTTGGTGGTCCAGTTCATCCCAAAGGTGATCAGTGGTGTTCTGGTCAGGGTTACGTGCAGGACTTTCAAGTTCTTCTAGTCAAATTTTGGCAAATCATGTTTTACGGGAGTTGACTTTGTGCACAGAAACAGTGTCATGCTGGAACAGGTTAGGGCCTGTTAATTCCCCTGAAGAAAATCTGTAAGGCCACAGCATACAAAGACGACCAGTACAACTGTCTGATTTCAGCTTTGGGAAAAGTCAACAGTAGGCCAAAAAACTGTATGGGTGTAATTTTGACATGTCCACATGCAGTTGGCCATAGACTGTGTATCATTTTAATTCTTCCCAAACTATTGGATGAGTCTTCATGGATGGGGACGCAGTCAGCTTCTAAAAGTCACTCCTATCAGGATAAAAAAGTTACACCATTATCGGTAACCATTTACTAGTGAATCATGTGTATATATATTGTCTCCTATTATCAAATAACTTTGGCTACATACAAAGATTTCATTGTCAATAATAAGTCTCTCTTATTCACCCATTTTACATCTTGTCTTGGTTCTCTATCTGTTCACAATACCAATAAAATAAATAATACCACAGGAGCAGTGGAATGACCTTGCACATGTGTGAAAACATGGCAGTACAACATTGATTAGTGGAAAGTGTAAAAGTCTGAGATCAAATGTTAGGAAACAGAAAAAGGCAAAAGATTTCAAGGCAAGTCAATAAAATATGGTGCTGTTTAATAAAGTCATAGTTCCTGTTGCAGGGATTGTTGACCGGAGTGTACAGGAGTAAGCAAATGGTTTCAGAAAGACATTGTGGCTGATTCCATTTTATTGCCAAGAGATAACACTGTACTTTGTGTTTATTGATTGTATTTCATGCCTGGTTAGTTACTGGGAACTTTAGCACCGGTTCCAAAACTAGTACTAGTTAAAAAATTTCCTTCCCATCCCATAACAGTTATTTTTTTAATTTAATTTGTTGTATGTCCACTTTAAAGATATATTAGAAAAGTGGTATACCAGACAAATCTTATAAACAACTGTTAAATTAAAACCTAAACTGTGTACATTTTCTGTTTACTGAACCATACATTTTAGGTCAAATTGCAACAAAAATTCTTTTTAAAGGCACGCTTTAAACATGAGGTTTAGTAAGCTTTTTCCAAGTGTGATTGGTGTGCATCCAGTTTATACAGTAATCATGTACAGACTTGCACATTGTACTGAATAACTCCAGAAAGTATGAGACACAGTCTTATTCTAATTTTATTTTCATATCTCTCATAGTGCACTGTGAAAAAATCATGCTTATTTGCATTTGAACAGCAAAGCACCCCTAGTAAATTTTGTAATCTGAGATTACTGTGTTGTTGGAACGAGCGAGTGTGAGTGAGCCACTCTTGCCTTTCACATCAACCATAAAAGTCTTGCACTTTAAGCCCTACAACAGATCCTCTCAAAGGTTTTTGTCTGTTGATACCTGGGAGCTCAGGCTGTCTTAACAGTGTAGGGATTAAAACCTCGACAGCCTCGACTGTACAGTATACTCCCAGTCTGATGTGTATATCCACTGTGAGACATGCTTGCAGAGAAAAAGGATGGGACATTAAAGGCTAACTATTCCCCAGGAAATTTGTTAGTAATGTGCGAGATCATTTTCAAACATGACAAATTAGCATGTTATATAAAATATAAGCTATTTGGCTGTTCCAAATTGCCCCTTGGTGTGCATGTGAATGGTTGTGTGTGCCCTGCGATGGTCTTGCAAGCTGTTCACAGTGTACGCTGCCTTCACCTAGAGTCAGGTAAGATAGTCTTCAGACTCTAAGAGGTGGGCAGCCTTATTTATCTTTAGCCCTTAGACACCTGGTCAGGATCATAACAGTTTAAATATTAAGCCACTAGTATGTTTATATTTTAAATAAACAGGTATTAAGATAAATAATAACAGTATAGTAATATGAGTGATATAGCTGAGGTTAAAGAACTATCACCGTCAGAATACACCATGCTGACAGTGCTGGTTTCTACATTTTGGGTTTTCCACAGGGTTTTCCGATATAGCATAGTATAGCAATGTTTTACAGTTTACATATTGGCCAGTTTAATTCCCAAGCTGGCAGGAAAAATGTTAGGCGTTGTAGGGGGAGTGGGGGGAATTGGATTATATAGGGGGGTGGAGGTGAGCAGCACCTTCCCCATCTTCACAGCTGAAATGCTCCTAAGCAAGGCACCTAACTCCTCTAACTGCTCTCTGCGCACCGCAATGTGGCTGTCCACTGCTTGCACTGTGTGGGCTCATTGTTTACATACCTGGGTGTTCACACTGGTTGGGTTAAATGCAGAGCAAAATTTTTTATACAGGATTAATATACTATATCAAACAATTTCAAATGAAATAATTTTTAAAGCACTGTCTTTACAAGTACAAAAAGTATAAGCAAGAATAAATGTATGCCATACCTTTAGTGTTATTTGTTTTATGATGAGGAATAACTTGTATTTAGATATCAAGACCACTCCAAACATGCATTTACACTCAGATTTAAAGGTTTAACCTTAATATACTTACTGCCGATGAAATATTGTGTGCATTAGGTATGGAATATGACTCCTCATTAAATGCACACATTTCTGATTTCGGAAACAAACCTGGAGCTGTAAAAGAGTCTAGATCCAGAGTTCAACCTCAGTGAAGTGTGACGGTGAGTGCTGCTAGTGGAAATGGATCATTGAGATGTTTAGGGTCATTGAAATACCAGTACTCATGCTCAGAGGGGATGGTTCCAAAAATGTTACAAATAAAAAGGTTTTGCATTTTGATTGGCAGTGAGTTTATATACTGCATGGGAATGTCATGATCTAGTGCCACTATCAGGTCATATCAGTGCCACCATTAGCAACTTTAGATATTATCCCAAATAAATCATGCTTGGAACACAATGACGGCCACTCACAATTTATCAATATTACTTGGTGGTGTCTTCATTACCATGATTTTTTTAATGGAAAAATAAACCAAAAAAATTTAATTTTAGTTTTTTTTTTGTGTGTGTGTTTTCATGTAGTATATACTAAAACTTTGAATGAGTTTTAAAGACACCTTTAGAATGCACTGAGCTCACCTGTCCTGCCTCTGTAATGTTTAAAATGTGTAAATATAAACTATGGAAATAATTTTTTAGTTCGCTTATTATGTTCCTGAATAATATAAATCTAGACAATTATACTCAAGCTCTGTGAATGTTACTTCACTCCCATCTCGGGGACTATTTAGCAACATCCATCACACCTTCAACATATAATTGTTCAATGGCAGAAGGCTGTTGTTGTGCACAGCGTCAGACAATAATGCAATGTATCCCCAAAGTGCAATGCTAAAACATGCAGCATACAGTATATCAGAATGTTAGTCACATTTATATAACCATGATTGCCCCAAGCAGAACACAGAGTGGCCTTTACCCTGATGATTGGCATCATTCTGCTCATTCCTGACTTGTCTCACGGTCCCACAAGCAATCACAGACCGGCATGTGAAATAAAAAGTGTCTGAAGTAATCAGCAGTATATTTTTATATGCGATCAAGCAGCAACCACTAAGAGTGTGATAGAAAGCTCAGGAGAAAAAATGGGAACAACCACAGCAACAATCATGGTGAAGAAATCAGGAGGCAATGCTGATAGAACTGGAGCTGGCAGGAGCACAAAGGCTTATTTTCTGTTAATTTTTTAAGTGCCCAACCTTTCCACTGATATTTATGTTTGGAAAATTGCTTAGATTAGGCAACGCAGTAGCGTAGTGATTAGCATGTTTGCCCCCACAGAAAGAAGGTCCTAGGTTCGAGGCCCAGGCTCAGCGAGGGCATGTCTGTGTGGAGTTTGCATGTTCTCCCTGTGCTTTCCTCCAGGTACTCCAGTTTCCTCCCACAGTCCAAAGACATGCTCATCAGGCTAATTGGCTGTTCCAAATTGCCTCTAGGTGTGAGTGCAAAGGGTTGTATGTGTGTTAAGCTGTTCAGGGTGTGCCTGTCCTTCACCCAGTGTTGGCTGGGATAGGCTCCAGCCTCCCCGCATCCCTAGTAGGATTAAGTGGTTAGAGTTTGCTTTCTGCATTTATTAGATAGTACATTTGTTTGTGTAGTGCACACACTGATGCATTAACTAGAGAACATATTTCAAGGAATAAAAGTGTTTTGAGAAGTGTGGCGATTCTGGGGTATGGAAAACTGCTTGCGTTAGACATTATGTAAGCTATTTTTACATATATATCATAACTTCTCTGAATAGATAATGATCTATGTGGGTACAACAAACATGCTGAATCATCCCTTAAATATCTGGTTCCAACCAGGCCAGGTCATTTTCCAAGGAAGATTAGTATGTGAGTTAAGACGTATAATATTTTAAACACAAAGAGGATAAAGCTTCTTTGTCAGAAAGTAAACTCTCGTCCACCTATTGTGTGGGATAATAACCAGGAGAGATTGAAGTGACTGTAGATAAGATGTGTTCTGAGTGAATGGGCCTTGTGCGCAGATTGGCGTGAGGAAGTTTTATCTTAATGTTGGTGCATTCATAACGTGCAGTGGAGGAGGACGCTTGCAGCCCCATGCCAGCCCTTCTGGGTGGCAGTGACAAACCTCTGATACGATAGCATTGTACTCATGAACAGACAGTGTGTTACTAAAAAGCCGAAAGGAAGTAGGAGAAGGGGGCTTAGAAGAAATGTGGGCTGATATGGGCTGATACCAAAATTAGTTCTGGACTAATGGTAGTTCAGATATTATGAATAAGAACATTCTAGTACTTGAAATAAATGATTGTTCTTGGCATGTAAAAGCTGAGTGCCTTTTTTCTGATGGGAATTCATTGCTTTAATACAGAAACAGTATTATGCTTATTCTAATCTGTCCTACTTCTTTTCGTATGTGAACCAAGAAATTCCACTAAAATTTAAGTTACTTAAATTGAATCTTTAAACACAGATAACAGATTTGCCACAAAGTAAATATTTATAAAGATTTTTATTTGACAGTACTGTAGTAAAATTATAGGAAATGTTTACATAAATCATAAAATTTACTCACGTAAATCCTATAATGAATCACACACAAATCATAAAATGTACTCAAAAGATGGAACATGGTGGAATGTAAAGTTAGGAGTTAAAGTTAGTAGGATTTGTCAATCACTGGCCCGTTTTTCACAGTTTTCCTTATTCTGTATATTATTTCCATACTCTAGGCTTTTATTGCTTTGTTGTGTTCACTATCCATGTGGTGTTTTATTTTGTCACCACTACAAGTACATGTGCTTTCAAACACCAAAGGGATAATAGTTTACTTGAATTGCAAATATAAATAGTGTGTAATAGGGGCTGTATTTTTTTTTGATTGTTTGTTCATTTTATTTATGTTATTTTTTTGTTTGTTTGTTTTGGGGGCTGCATCTCAAGCAAGCCACGCCCACCTCTGGGTCCTGAAGTGGCACCGGTTACTAAGCAAACAAATCAGGCACGCAATCAGTGCAACTGCGTAGCACCTGTCCATGTCTTTATAAACCAGCTGAATTCATTGCACTCTGCGTGGAACTGAAAAGTTACCATGTGAAGCTTCTGTCTGAGGGGAAAAAGAAAAGAAAAGAAAAGAAAGGAAAAGAAAAGAAAAGAAATGAAAAGAAAAGAAAAGAAAAGAAAAGAAAAGAAAAGAAAAGGAAAA
>JBCNYG010000017.1:5553836-5569507 GCA_039654305.1 Porochilus rendahli | reverse complement strand
ACACACACACACACACACACACACACACACACACACACACACACACACACACACACACACACACACACAGAGCCCTATGCCATCGTCATTCTGTTTACCTTCACGTACTGTACCCACACTGCAATGGGCTGTTAACACTCTCCACCATCAGCAGGCTCCATTAGCGTATTTACACACTCGGTGAGGGGCAAAAATGCTGAATTCAAACGCAGAGCCATCCGTATTTTTATCTTTAATTGGAAAGTACACATAGTCTGTTTTATAAAATAACACTCTGGGATTTTTCAAGGATGTTAACTAGAATATGATCTTAGCTTTCAAATCAGTCCCGTTGCTCCCTTCCGCCCTTCTGCTTCTTCAACGCCATGTTGTTGCTGCGGTGCTAAAGGACCAGCATGCTTTTAGTTTACGATGTTTAAAATGATCTGTTTGGCTTGGACTTCACTTTGGTGAGATAAAATTTATGCTGCTGTTTGCTTATTTTCGATCTGTATCCATGATTGTATCCAAATGAACTCAAACATTGAGTCAGAATCCATTTGAATCTCACATACAGCAGCTGAAAGTGATTAAAGTCCAGTTTATTGGTATGCAACAAATGTTGACTGAAGTGTTGAACAAAAGCCCAAGTTCATAAACTTAAACTGTGTATAAAGATTGAGTTTATAAAACTAACTCCTAAAAAAAGGAACAGAAATCAGTAAGGAAAATAAGGAAAGAAATGAAAGCAATACTTTTTCTCCAGGCCAGGGAGCTAAGCAGCTATTTGTGGGTGTTCAGTATTGTGTGTGTGCGTGTGCGCGTGTGTGCGTGCGTGCGTGTTCCAGCCCATACATCCAAGCACCTTCCCTGATTTTCATACTTGGAGTTTAGTGTTGTGAGTTGAGTTAGTTTGTGGGATGTTATGTAGCAAGATTAGCCTTTCTTTATTTTTTTCCCTCTTTGTACTTAAGTTATTAGCTGACTAAGCAGTCTCTAAGCATAGCTCATTGTGACTGTTAAAGAAACCTTTTTTAGTAGAACTTTTTTTTTCCTGTGCCAATGAATGTTATATGCCCAGAAATTATTAAAATAATTTTGTATTTTTCCACTCATTCCTTTCCCTAAATTTGGTTATGTGCCACCTGCCAGTCATGTCACTACGATTGTATATCAGCTAACCTTTGAGATGGATAAAGATGAACACATTATTTCCTCTGAGAAGGCTAAAGTCAGCCACAACATATTTCTAAACTATCATTCATGCTGCTTCTAAGGACTCAAAGGAAAGTGATACCAACCCTCTTCTGCATAGATGAGTCCGTGATTGACTCATGACATCCTTCTACAATTATAGTAAATACAAGCATGTCACACTTATCAGTTTAATTGTACAGATATGATTCTCTGAGCAACTTGTCACGGTCATTAGGTTACTGTGATTTTATCACCTCCAAATCCAAACTTAAATGTGCGTTCAGTGCAAAATACATCACGGCATACAACTGAACAACAGTGAGACAAACGCACACGTGCGCAGATCAAAGTGAAGCAGTGTAATCACACTTGTGTCTTCAGCAGACTTTGTACAAGTTCCTCAAGCTCCAGTGATCTCTGAGCTGCAGCTTATGACAGTTTTAAATGGCTGCAGATGTTTGCTGTAAATGCCCCTGTGACCCACTGTGTTTCTGATGCTTATGGTGCCAGCAGACAAGCAAGCACATGCAAACCCGTCTCAACCACACTGAGGAAAAAACTCAGGCTTTGAATGATATATATATAGCTTGAATGGGCACTTCATGATTGCTATATATGAAGACACTATCCAAATAAATCATTCAGTGCACGTCTGTTTGGGTTTAGCATTTAAAATGGGGGGCAGCATTATTATTGTTTCCGTTCTGCTCCCTCATTCTCGGATCTGTGAATTAGCAAAAAGAGACTAATCCTTAAATGTCCATCAAATGTAAATATACGTGTTGTATGTTTTTCTTTTCATTCTTCAGTTATTTATTTAGTTCTTTCTACAGCCATGTTGTTGGATTTGTCTTTTTGTGTGCTTTCTATTGAATTAAATGATCTTTTTAGCATCGTACAAGATCATATCACTGCTTTTTTAAATTCCAAATAATCTCACCTGACTTTGGGCCAGAGGCACAGCCTGTCAATCTGCTAATCTATCACAGGAGTTACACAGTGGCGAATAAACATACACACTTGCATTCACGCCTCTGGGTATTCTAGTTTAACCTAACCTATATGTCCTCTTGACTATAGGTAGAAATTGGAGGATAAGAACTGGAGAAGTAACCTGCAGGTGTTGGAAGAAATGTAAACTCTGCGTAGTAAGGCCACAGGTGGACACAAGGTTTGAACCCAGAAATTTATTGTCATGAGGTGATGGTACTAACTACCGCACTGCCATGCCACCCATAATCAAACATAACTGTGCAATTTTTGTAATTTGCTTATATTTTAAAATTAGTAGTTACTTCATACAATAAAACAACCAAATGTATATATATATATGGATTATACACCAGCACTTTTGTCTAAAAGGGCTCCTAATAAAAAGAAGTAAAAAATTAAGCCTATAATTTTTTGGTAAAAATTAATGCTATTGTAGGCAAAGAGAACCAGAAAATCATTCTGACAAGTATATTGAGGTAAAAAAAAATCAGAACAATAAAAAATTATTTTTTGACTTTTGCATAGCATGAATGAACTTCAAACCATATGAAATGGTTTAGTGAGTAAAGAAATTAAAAATATGTGAACACTATGCCTGAAAGGTTAAATGCTGTAATCAAAGTAAAGGGTGGCAATTCTTGGCTTTCTGTTTGTCCTTTTTCTATGAGAAATGGTTGCATATACAGAACATTTTGTCTACTACTGTATAAAAGTGGCCAATTTTAATGTAACGTGTTTGTGTCAGCCTGTAGCCTGAGGCTCTTAACCTTTTCAGGGACAACAAAACAGCAGATCCATCACTCAATACATTTAAGCATTTGAAAGGGTATTTAAAAAAAGCCTGTGCTGAATTACAACAGCTAGTATACGGCTTATAGACAAAAATTTTAATTAATAATCCTTAAAATGTTACTGTAATCTGATTCATTGTGCATAATAGAAAATAAATTTGCTTGAACTAATTTATATTTTTACTTTTCTTTTACTTATTTAACTATTTTCAAATGATGTACTGCAAAAATTATGAATGTTAATGGGCAATTGAATAAAATTTAAATGTATTATTATGTATACTATTTCACAGTGGCTAAATGTTTTGAAATATAAAGATAGATATATATATATATATTTAAATGTTATTGCTAAACCTCTGATTGTGAATTCAAGATCATTTCAACATCAGTAGCAGCTTTTAAAAATAAAGTGGATTTGTATAAAACCATGAAGAGCCCAGGCACTAAAAGTAAAAGTAAAGCACATCAGCAGATTAGCAGATCAGCAGCTCCTTTATGCACATGTAAACTTTTCAGATGAACTGCAGTCGACCCATTCAGAGGTGCAGGCAGTAAAATCTCTGGTCAGGTTTTAAACACAGAGGCTGATCAACTGCAGCTGAGATGAATAACACGTTCTGTATTTACAGTACAATGGCTTTGGATTTATATAGGCCTGAGAAATGGCGCCATTGTACATATAAAACAGTGGGGCATTGACTGGTTCGGTCCACTTTATATACGTTACACTAGCATAGTGCTAACTCCAAAAAATTTAAAATAGACACTAAAAATTGCTGTCGTACACCAGGATGTGTTCATTGAAATATATGCTAGTGGAAAGGCATTGCATCTGTTCCCAGTTATCACTTTAGGAGAAAATTGTTTAAATTGTATGCAGTAAGTTAAAGTCTATGAGAACAACACACCTGAGCTAAAGGTAGCAATCACCAGCCAAATTCATAAGATCCCACCGGCCACATTACAGAAGGTTTGACAACATTATAAAGTGTTTCCAGACTTGTCTTCTGGTCCGTGAGGGACATTTCTATATTCAGTAGGAAGTTTCATGCTCTGAACTACCTGAAGATCATGAGAAGTTCTTTCAATTATTTTGTCTTCATTTTCAATTACTATATTTGTAATGTTTACTGAAATGTTCTCTTTAAAAATCTACATTTTGCACAAATTCTCCAAAACTAAATCTGTTTTAAACATCTGTTGTTTTTAAATCATTTAAATATCCTTACTGTTTTTTCTACAGAAATTCAGCTGTTCTTAAATAGACTATGCAAATGAAAATGAGTGTTAGCATCTGAGCTTAAAAATACATTATTAAGTAAAAAAGAAAACTTATTCAACTGGTTTTGCTGGACAGCAAACCATTTCTATCACCGTATTTCCATGACGTGACAGACATGTAGATTACAATCCAACATAAGACTGGGGTATGTAATTATCAGAGAACATTGGGTTAGAATTGTAATAATGTCAGGTCTACTAACTCCTTTAAAATTAGATTTTTGCTTTCTTTAATTCTATGATGGAAAATAAAATAAAGTCTGGTTTCAAGAAGTTATGCCACAGATTTTTCTGGGAAGCCAACTAAATCTTTCACTTTACTGGCATGAATAGATCTATCGATATTTAGAGTATAATCCAGCATACAGTGTGGGATAAATAGTACCTCAGTCATGAAGTTTACACTTCTATTTTTTTCTATATGAAAAAATGTTTTGACATTTTTTAACTAAATTGTGATTGAAGATAATTGACCAAAGAATCTAACTTTTCAGTTACTGTATTGCACATAAGACATCCTAATAGATTTTGTTTATTTTAAAGTCATTCACTAACCCTTCTAGGATCCATCATACCCAACCCATAAATACATCGATCACTATATATTTTTGCCATTACTAATCTTTGCTACAAGGTTGGTTGTTCTTTTTGCCCATTAATAGGACATACTCTCTACAAAGCCCTGCAATGTATTAGAGTCAAAGCCAGACCACCCACCCCTCCACTGTTGGATTAGTGTCCATAGAGGGCAATTAAGCTGTTTCCCCAGGTTACTCTAGGCTCACTTGTTAAAGCCGCATAAAGGCAGAGAAAAGGAAGAGGGGGTCTCACCCGTCTGGCAAGCAGCCAAGAGCATTAGTTTGATACTGACAATGTTTCTAGACCAACAATATGTCTGTTGAGAAATGAAGCCAAGACAGATCACAGAGCGATTCACTAATGGGCTACAGCTCATTAATCAGTCCTCTACCATGTGTATAGGTTCATGTGGGAAACATGGTCTGTTGGAGTGTGCGCATGAAGCAGACATTTCACATGAGAACCTGTGTGTCAGAAATAAGACTTTTATGGTAACAGACAACAAAACATTAAACATTCAATATAAACTTATTACATGTTATATATTTAACTCAGAGCTGTTTTGGACATCTTATGGTTTTATGGTACATTGATACAAACAAATGGAATTGGTTTAAGCATGACATTTTGGGGAGAGGAACTTTACCTTAGAACTGTTTCATACTTTATATTTTTGTATATAAAAACTGTATTCTTTCAAGTAGCAGGAACATGAAGAGAACATCAAGGTTTTTATAGGTGCCTGTATAGAAAAACGTTCATATGTCACAAGTAATATAAAAGGTGATACAAACACAATTATTGCCAACAAACAATAGGCAAATATTTATTCTTCTCAAGGCAAATATTTATTCTTGCTCTCTTAAACTCTTCTTGATGGAAATGCCTATATAAATATAATAACATTTGAGCTAAGCATAATTTCTCATTTCCTAACCCTTCTGGATTTAGAGCTTTACCCTGACCTTATCCCAGTTTCAAAGTAAAGATGTCTAAGTATGCCAACTATAAATTACAAGTGACCTATATAGATTAGATCTTCCTATCCATATCCTTGTCATAAATAGTCAACCAGCTTTGGATTGTA
Source organism: Porochilus rendahli (assembly GCA_039654305.1). NCBI lineage: Eukaryota > Metazoa > Chordata > Actinopteri > Siluriformes > Plotosidae > Porochilus > Porochilus rendahli. Next base: position 5,563,597 of record JBCNYG010000017.1, on the reverse strand, counting down.
CTATTATTATTATTATTATTATTATTATTATTATTATTATTATTATTATTATTATTATTATTACTATTGAATCATATGACAAGGCTAACTTTGCTAACAAGACAGCAAGTTTACATAGCCTCCAGATTAGTGTTATACTCTATATCAAGACTTCCAGTGCAAAAATAAATATGTAAACATTATAAACTACATATCCAGGCTGGTCTTTGGTGCCCAATTTCTGTTCAGGATAAGGACAGAAAAAAATGTCAAAAAATGTAAGCGTTCAGTATGGAGAATTTAGGGGACCATTCACCTACCAGGCATATTAAATAAGCATGAAATGCAGTGTTATCTGTTAGAAATAACAATGTCTTTCTGAAACCATTTGTTTACTTTTGTACGAGAGTGTCACTGATCCCTGCACCAGGCACACTGAAGTTATTTACATATTTATCATGAAATGGATTTCCTTCCATTTCTTAAGACTTGATCTCGGACCTTTCCACATTCTACAGATTGGTGAGTGTAAGTTATTGTGCATAAGCAAGAACATTCCTCTGATCCTCATACAGTCTTGTTATTGTTATTGCAAACAGACAATGTCAGTGTCCACAAACTCTAAACGGTTTGCAGATTACATTACCCAGCATGCTCTGCGACGTGCACTGACTTTCTACTTCCGCATCACATGACCTGAGCAGACCTGTCAGCACTCACACTGATTACACAGCATAGTGTAAATAGATAGCCAAGCTCAAGCACAAACTGCAAAGTATTATAACTGTGTATTTCCAGTGTACAGCAAGCCTTTAATTTCTGTTTGCTATTCAGTGTGTTTTCGTCTCTGACCTAGATCTCTTGTCTATGAACTGTGCTTGTGTATTTAACTCTGCCTTCTCCCTGCTGTGTAGTTTGCACATCGGTTTACTTCTGCCCACCCTATGTATATGAACTGTCTTACTTGAATTTTAATCAAAACGCCTTTAACTACATTTGCATCCATCATTACTTTTTGCCACACCTTGACATGACACAAACAGAATCTTAAAGTATAAAACAAGTGAATAAGAAATACTAAGTCAATGGGGTAGTATTCTTCATGAAAACAAACTTCTAATGGAAGATAAAACACAAAGGCTATTTTTTAGTGAATGGGCACCTTTAAAAGGTACATCCTTGTTTTATTTATTTATTTATATTTAAAAATAAATAAAATAAAAAACCCTATACCGTGTTCTTTTGTCTTTTTGCTGCTTAATGTGAAAGGGCTGTAAAGAAAATCAACATAAAGCCACGAATGTCTCTCGTGTCTCTGTGGAAAAAAACTCACCCATGGTGGAAGAGTCCTTCATCTTAGGATCTTATTCACAAATCACTGTGCGATGAGTATCTGTTGTGGCGAAAACAGTTGTATAGTTTGTGGATGAAGCTTTGTATTTGTCAGTCTGTATCAATAACTCTGCAGTCATGTGTTGACAGCAGTGACCAAACAATTTATGGTTCTGAGTGCAAAAAATTCAAAGCCACTGGACCAAGTGAGATAATTGGGGCACCTCACAAGTTTGTTCCTTTTTGGCCCCTTCTGGTTCAAACACCTCTTCACTGTAAAGTCCCTGCTGGTCAGCTTGTATGGCTTGGGAAAGTTTGGAGATACGAGCTGTGGATAGAAATAAAATCTGGGACAACCTTCACTGCAACTTTGACCCCCACAAGAGGAAGAAAAATATATGAATTAAAGATATTGGCTATGCCTTAGAGATCCAATTGTGAATTAAGGGTAATGTGTACATGACTCTGACATGTACACCGGTCACAGTGTTGTATTATCCACTCATTAAATAATGTGATATGTTCAAATCAAGTGACAAAATATTCATGCTGTAGTATCTATTGAGTTCTGACTATTGAGAATATTCCTGCATTCATTCATTCCGCGTTCCTAATTAGGGTCGCATGGAGGCTGGCACCCATCTCAGCCAACTCTGGGTGAGGGCAGAGTACATCCTGGACAGCTCGCCAGATCATCGCAGAGCGGAAACACACTGACCTACTCATTTTAAATAACAGCAATGGATCTTTTACATCCCTCTCACCACAGACAGTGAGAGACATGGCTGGCCTTGCATTTTCTACTTAGTAAAGGTATAATATAATATTTGTGGTACATTATATGTGATAAACCAACTGTTCTACAAATGGGTGGCATAGTGGTTAGCATGTATGTCTCACGGCGAGAAGCTTCTGGGTTTGAGTGCTGTGCTTGGGTGTTTCTGTGTGGAGTCGGCATGTTCTCTCCATGCTTGCGCCTGTTTCCTCTAGGTACAATTTTGACTGTTCCAAATTGCCCGTAGGGGTGTGTGTGTGTGTGTGTGAGTCTGTTGCCCTGCAATGGTCTGATGACCTGCTCAGGGAATAAATGGATAAAAGATTTGAACATGATGTTGCATAAGGCTGTATCCTGCTTTCGCACCAGTGTAACAGGGATATGTCCTGACCAGAATAAAATGGTTACTGAAGATAAATGAATGAAGAAATGAATGAGTATTTGTTCTCATCATTATATGACTGCATATAATACGGACCACTAACGTTCATCTCATCAAATGGAAGAAAGGCTACGCAGCATTTAACAGGGATAGGGTTACTTTGTGGACATTTGCATGACCAGACATTTTCCTTTATTTATGTGGTATAGGATCCATCATCAGTTATCTCCAAGTTTCCCTGAACAGTGTGTGATTCCCCTGTGCGTAAGGTGGTTAAAAACGCTGCTGTCTTCCCAAGACATCTGAGAACTGTACAGAGAATTATTCAATAAAACTGCTAAATTTTATCATAAAATAAAGACACATTGCTTTTTTGTCAGGTAAACACTTTTGGTTACGCTGTACTATATTAGCAGTATTGGATGTTAACTGGAGACATGATGCATGTCAGATGTTTTACATTAAGTGTTCAATGGTTATAAAGAATACATATGTGTGAATAGCTCTGAAGGAGACAATCAGCATAACTACCATCTGTGAGGATTGGCTTGCGAAGGTGATGACAGCATCTGTCAGTGAGTTAATATGGCTAACCAGAAATCAAGTGAGAGATTAAGGGTTATAGATTTTCACATCCTGTTTAATTTTCACACCGGTTTCCTTTAAACGCAAGAGCGAGTTCTTATTGTTCCTCGGTGGAGAAAGAACGAGACAGATGCTCAGGATCACAGAATTTCTGGCCGCACTTGCTCACTTGTTCAGTGGAAGGAAAAAATATGTGGGTGGTTTTGGAAATGATCAGGGAAAGGACTGATTTTATGATGAAAATGTCTTTTGGCAATACCTAATTGTATATAATTTCTAACAGGATATTTTCCAGCCATATGCTGTGATTGGCGTGTTTGCAATTGACTGTGATGTTTGACAGGCGAGTATTATTAGATGCTGAAATGACTGGAGATGAGAGAAGGTACACAAAACCTGACAGTTAAAATGTTTAGTACTTCTGTGATGCCACCTCATTGCTTGAGCAACATTCTCATATAAACAGCAATGCAAATCAAGGTCAAGAGGGTGGGCTGTCTGCATGGAGGAGGGTCTAATAGTGTGAAGTAGCTCAAAAAAACATACAACCATTTAGTTTTGGTACACTTATTTGACAGGATGAGTAGCATTCTGGGTGCTTATATTTACCATAACCTCACTGAGATGCTTTGGTGTAGATGTTGCACACGTATACACATACGTGTATAAAACGTATACACATTTTTTTTCATAAATATAAATTGGGTGGCATGGTGGCATAGTAGTTAGCGCATCCATGTTACAGCAAGGTCCTGGTTTAGGCAAGGATATTTCCATGTGGAGTTGATATGTTCTCCCTGTGCTTTTGTGGATTCCTTCAGGTACTTTGTTTTACTCGCACTGTCCAAAGACATGCATGTTGGGGTTAATTGGCTGTTCCAGAATTTCCCCCAGGTTAAGCAGTTCATTAATCAGTTAAGCATTAAGCAGTTCAGCAAATGAATTAGTAACTCACAATGAATATAATTTTGCAAACATGAATGTATTTGAAGTACATACTATATTAAGTGTATAATAAAGTATATAATATATATATATATGAAGTGTATGTAAAAGCATATTCACAGCTACTATTCACTGAGTGTTCTGACACCTGTCTATCATAACCAACATTTACAGTTTCAGCACTTTGTGCTCCAGTAAGGCATTTGTAGGGTCAGAGCAGACATACTAGCCTTCGCCCCCCTTCACATCAGTGCACCTTGGGCACTTGTCCTTTCTTCAACCACTTTTAGTAGGTACTTGTCACTGCATACCAGGAGATTCCTAAAAACTTCCATTTTGGAGATGAATTAAACCCAGTCGTTAAGCCATTAAAGTCTGGTCATTGTCAAAGTCACTCACACCTGCTCACTTTTCCTGCTGGTAACCCATCATCTCCAAGATCTGACCATTTACTTTCTGCCTTATGCATCCCACTTTTTGGCAGGTGCCACTGAAACAAGATGATCGTTATTCACTTCACCTGTCATAATGTTTTTAACGTTATGGCTGATTGGTGTATGTCAATAACAGTGTGTAATTATCCAAAAACAGCAACATTGGGCTCTGTTTAGTTGCTTGTTTAACAGAAATAATAAGGGTTGTAATCAGAATCAGAATCAGAATACTTTACTGATTCTGGAGGAAATTATGTGCACAAAGTTGCTCCATACCAGGTAAGAATAAGATAAACAATAAAGAAAAATTACAATTATCTATATTTACAAATATACATATAGAAATCTCCATATATATATAATATACAGATACAGGATGAATCCTGTCAGTGAGTAATACGTAGAGTATTGTCAATATGATAAATAGTAGAATGTAAATGTAGTGCAAAATGCAAGTGTCTAACAGTGGATGTTCTTGCAATATGGTGGAGTTGTACAGTTTAATAGCCACAGGTAGGAATGATTTTCTGTGCCATTCAGTGGAGCACTCAGATGGTATCAGTCTCTCACCAAACATGCTCCTGTGACTGATGATAATAATAACAACTAATGTTTAAATATTAAGAACAAGGATTTGGCCTTTCTGGCAACAAATTTATATGAGCTTAGCATAATCTGAGGGGTAGCCAGTGGATCTTCCCATAATTAAAATCCTTTTTGTAATTGTCTTATTTAGTGATAGTGTATAAATTCTGTTGAAAATAATTGCAGTACAGCGTCTTTTGTAACCCATACACCAAAACATTTTCTGCATGCTGAGATACTTTTCTACTTAATAGATTTGTAAATAATGAATTGTTAATGTATCCTTCTAAAATACCATTTCTCCCATTCTGATGTATACATTTTTTATTTAAAGCTCTTTTCCTGTATGAGCATGGTTTAATGAACTGATGTCACATGATTGGCTGAATGGCTCAACTGCATGGATTTCAAGATCTTTGGAGAGTGTATATGACCATAGGAAGTGTTAAAGATTACTCCCCCCCCCCCCCCCAATGAAACACTATTTCATTCATTTATTTTTTTATTTTAGCATGTTCAGAGATAACGTTCATGTTTAATCAAGACGACTAAATGTAAAATCCAAACAACTCCAAACAAATTCAAAAGGACTAATAAATGAGGCTGAACAGGAACTAAGAACATACAGAAGGTTCAGACATCTCAGTTGACTCTGGACAATACACATGCACACATACAACCGTTCACACACACCCTCACACCTAGGGGTGATTTGGAACAGCCAATCAGCCTACTGTACATGTTTTTGGATTGTGGGAGGAAACCCAAGCACCCGAGCAATAACTGGGAGAAACTGCAAACTCCACACAGAAGCACCCAAGCCTGGGACTCAAACCCAGGCCTTCTAACATGCTAACCACTGCGTCGCAGTGCCGCCTTCATTTTTTAAATGCAGCCCTCAGCCAACACTGAGGTGGTGAAATGTAGGTGTCTTTCCTGCTCCTTCTCCTCCTCCTGGTGAGATGTTAAGAGCCCAATGCCCTCATTTTACTGCCATGTCTGAGAGATTATCAAGCTGTGGGGCTGAGGGTCTTTCATACATTACTTAGCCATGTGGGTGATAAAGCCTGTCATAACTGTAGTCCAGCATCTGGGTTTTACAAACTCATGCACATAAATCTGGCTTTATCAGAACAGATCAGGATTTGGTTGAGTTGAAGGTGAAGACTTTTTTTAATTGTTCATTTCAGACATTGAAATTCAGGAAACATGTGCATGCATGCTTGTGTATGTGCTGTACCCAGATACTGCATAAAAAAAAACTAAAAAGGTGAGAAAGGGGCCACCTGAAGAATAAAAGTCTGTATGTCTTAAATAATCATTATTCCTAGTCCAGCACAACATTGTTCACAGATATTAAGATTATAAAGACAAGTACAGAACCTAAAACTGTCTAAATCCAAAAGCAAACCCCAGACTCGACACACCCAAAGCAGAAAGTACTTTATCTTCTTTTTAAATCGTTGTAGATTTTTAAACAAAACAGTGCCCCCTAGAAACACTGCTGATACAGAGGAAAAACAGCTTACTCAGATTTTTCTAACTGCTGTAGTGTAATAGATGTGGACTGAGTGATAGTATCTCCCTTCACTCAAGAAAAAAAACAAGATTTAGGCTTTAAATAATTCTACTATCAGGATCAGGCCAGTCTAAATCTGATGTTGGTTTAAGAGTGATGTCTCAGCACCATTATAGCTTGTTGTAAAGTTCTGTGGCTTTACCAGCAAATTCCTAAATCTTCCTGTGAGGAAAGTATGTATATATAAATTTTCTGTTTTAATTAATACATATAATATTTGTTTCTTCAATGCTGTATATCTTAAATTGAAAGCAGGTATGAATAAAAAAAAAACTAAACACTAACTATGAATAAAATGTAAAGTGTGCTGGTGAAAAACTACATTATGACATTATTGAATATACATAAATATAAAAATTAAAATAAATAATAATAATAATAATAAAAGACCACATTCCTGAGAGAGTATGCGGTTTTATCCTCCAAATAGCACACAATGATTTCCAGGCTTGTAATGTGCAGAACCCTTAACATTCATTTTAAATCTGAGGCATCGTCCATTTTATATTGTCATATAAAGCCTGTATAATGTGCACTGGGGTCTGGTGTTGGTTTAGAAATCCTGCATACAATCACCTTCACCCACATGGTGCAGAATGCATGCCATATAGCATGACATCATGAGATATGAATTATCAGAGTCATTTTTGTGGAGAATTCGGGTCAAGATCAAGTCACAATATATGTTGATTTAAACCATGAGAGATCAGTGGATTATAATATCCATAATATGATAGAACCATGGGTGAAGGTAATTAATATATGTTATTATGATAAATAATGAATCCTAAATCATGGTTGGAGTCAGAGGTGGTAGCATGGTATTGTCCCTTCATTGTCCTATAGTGCCTAGTTCGACTTAAGTTCAGGAAATAGCACCTTCCAGGTTCTCCACTTTCCCTCCACAATACTCCACAATATGGGATATTCTTGGATGAATATTTCACATGAATGAAACCATACCATCGTCTAGCATACATGTCCCTGTAAATGAGCTGCTGCTGCAGAAATGCATACATTAAAGTAAACTTGTGACTTTGTCTTACAGCTAGCACCACTGACAGAGCCATGGCATTAGTAGTAGCATGACACCAAACACACAACAGAAGGAAACCACTTTCAGTAAGTAAACAGAAATCATATAGAAAATTATGATAGAAAAACATGCTTACATTTCTAAAAAATGAGCCAGTTTACATCGCAAGCTTTTTTTTCACTAGCTATCAAAGTAAAGCCATGCTTCTCTTTTGTTTGTCCATCTGATGTTATAGTGGTCCACATCAGTAAATACAGGCTTATCAAAAATCGTCCAGGAAGTTCCCAATTTTACATCTGAGGCCCATCTCCAAGTATGGTTGTTGAGCTTGGCTGAGCAGACGTGAATTCCCAGTAGCCATAGACCGTTGGAGAGGCAGTGATGCACACCGCTAGAATACATCATTTGCTCTTGAGCTCACACACACAGATGGGGAAATGACAGGATGAGTCAAACTAGGGGGAATAATGGATTTCCTGGAGGCTGAAAGGATCTGATGTTCGTCGCTACTGTTTCTCCACTTAAAGCAATGCATCAGCCAGAACCTGAAATGCACACAATTCTTTCCACCTAACCCAAATGTATTGTAGTTAATCAGCCAAGGCACTGAAGGTGACCAAAGTTTACTTTTAGTTGTGTATTGGTGCTGTATGATCGATTTAATGCATGGATATTTTTTTATGGAAGCCTATTTTACCCAACATCATAAATAAATATATACAAGTATACAAACTTTGTTGTGGGTATATGTAGTATAATCAGAATAATTTCTTCTGATAGGGAAATCTGTCTTTTCTAGCTTGTTAGCTGCAGATATCATCAAAATGTGATGCACAGAACTTTTCTTTCATTACTTTTTTTATATACCAAAGATGCATGTGCTTGTGAAATATTTTACATTTCCATGATGGTCGGTGGTTCCAAAATATGTTAATTCATGGTAAATATTTAAGTAGTGCCGCACAGAAAAAGCAATTTTCTTCTGTTTCATTATCAGATGGCACAAAAATAGAGCAGTTGATGTTTATTAGTGTAAAAGTCTACATCTGTAATCTGGAGTCCTGGGTCTCCTGGGACTTACTTCAGCTACTGTACTGAGTGCTGCAGGGGCTTTCCAGTTGTTTTGGCCTTGTTTACTTAACCTCAGCAACCATTAGTTTAGGAGCCAGCCTGTTGGTTACAGCACTTTAGCAATGTAGTCCTTTTAATTTAATCGTGTTAATGGGAGGCTGTTTGAAGGTTCTGTTTGCTTTAAGTAAAGTCTTATCAAATGCTTTGAGAGTAATTATGGTCTGATGGAGATTTGAAACAACTGCAGCAATTAGGAAACATACCAAAGAGTTGAACTGGTTTTCATAACCCTGGGTGGCACAATTTCAAAAGTTTAGATCATAGCAAAAGGTTTCTGAAGAAGTTGTTATTTTTATTAACTTTAATAGAATAACATCCAGTGATTTTTCCGCTATGCCTCCTGTACTCGGTTTCTGAAAGCACTCCTTGGTCTGTTGATGGTTTAGAAAGGCTGTGTGGGATCATATTCACTAACCTGTTTTGCTCATAATACACACCATACACACCATAAAATGAGCTCCAGGCTGGTCTTTAAGGAGTTTAGGACCATAAGATAAAGTGCTACCTAATGAAAAGCTGTGTGAATACAATCAGCCAACTTTGTTGCTGCCAAACCTCTGGTTTTTTTTTTCTTCTTCTTCTTCTAAATGTGATCACCTACCATCCAAGGATTTTCTGTGGCTTAGTTATACCGTTTGTACAGGTAGTATCAGATAAAATCTTAGAAACATTATATATGGCATTCAGCATACCAAATTAATCATATCATATTCACCTTCTTCTCCTTGCTGAATCTAATGTCTGTAATACTGGGTTTTCAGATACCACTGTCTGTCAGTCCATCCATCCATCCAATACCATTTTTTGGTCAGGGTCGGGGGGAAGCTGGAGCCAATCCCAGCTGAGTTTGGGCAAGACACAGAGAACACCCTGAACAGGTCCTCACACACAAGGAGAATATGCAAACTCCACAAGATTTGGAAATCTATCTATCTATCTATCTATCTATCTATCTATCTATCTATCTATCTATCTATCTATCTATCTATCTATCTATC
>JBCNYG010000017.1:5538350-5552836 GCA_039654305.1 Porochilus rendahli | reverse complement strand
CTATCTATCTATCTATCTATCTATCTATCTATCTATCTATCTATCTATCTATCTATCTATCTATCTATCTATTTGTCTGTCTATTTGTCTGTCTGTCTGTCTATCTATCTGACCAACTATATATATATATATACACCCCTTTGGTCAGGGTATTAAGTTCTAAAGAAGCAGTATTTTAGCTTGAAATTCATATGACCGTTTGATTTATTGAGTTTTCATGAGCTGGTTCCTATTTTCAATGCCAAAAAAGCTTCAACATTTTAGTAAAACTTTACTCTTTATTATCATCAGAGTTGGCTGCACTTTTAAATCAGTTTTAAATGAAAGGCGAGGTCTGGAATGGTTTATGTATTGTGCAGTATGCGGAAAAGCAAACGGAAGAAAAGGCAGCCGTTTGAATATGAAGAGCAGAGAGAAAGATGGCTTTGTGCAGTCAGGTGCTTCAGAACAAATAAGGCATTTCAACAGCTTCATCAGTCCTTAACGTTGCAGGGGATGTAATGGTTTCCTCTTTAAAGCTCAGGGAAGGTTCGGAAGGAGGTGGGGCTTGGTTTAGCCCATCTTAATTCAGACGTACAGTACTGTGAACATTTTAAGGCACATGCAAATACGTGTTTTAGAACAAAGATGGATTAAACATCTTGCAGAACCAGCCATAGTTCTTTTGGATATTTTGACTGTGACACTTGCTTCTTGTTTTTGCTGGTTTTTATTATTCTTATTTTGGGTGTTTTGTTTTGTTTTGTTTTGTTTTGTTCTGTTTAACCGTTCTCCTTGATATACAAATAATTTTGTAATGGGAAACAAATGCTTAGACAACTAAAATGTTTTTGTACTGACTTAATAATAGAAGTCTTTAAAAAACATTTTGTACTTAAAAATAGGTTACTTAAGTCTTTTGCACAGTGCTGTATTTATATATGCATGATGTTCCACTAATAATAATAATAACAACAACGTATTATTATTATTATTATTATTATTATTATTATTATTATTATTATTATTATTATTATTATTATTATTATTATTATTATATGGAAAACTGCAATATATTCAGGATTAAAACTTTAAACTTCATTCACATATTTAACAGGATACAACACACAAATTGATACAGACATGTCCAAGAAAGAGAGGGTAAAATGGAAAACATGGGGACTCACATAGTAGGTGGGGGTAATAATATTAATAAAATAATTTAGGGAAAATTGCACCCAAAACAAAAAAAAAACATTTTTGAGAAAGTTGCATTATTATAATATTTAAATTTTCTATTTTCTATTTAATTAAAATGGTGGAAGGAACACAATAGTGACAACATTATGATTATTTTTAAATGTAAATAATTTATTTATTCATAAATGTTTTTTCTAGTATTGTGGAATATTATAATTTACAGCCCCAATGAAATTTTGTAATAGTTCTAAATAAAAAAGTGATAAACACGATATACAGTAAATATATAATTATGGAGGTTTTATAGTAAACCCCTTTGTAGGAGAAAGTTTAAAATTGAGGGGGAGAGGGAGGGGGCAAATAGACACACTTCAGGTAGCTTCTACAGGCTGCTGAAGATAAAGTTTGTAAAATAAATATGGCCTAATACTCAGTAATTTTGTAGTTAATAAATGTGGTTCTTTTTTTTTTAATTCTTCTCTCTTTTTAATTTATGCTACTTTACAGCTACAACTCATAGGTTGTTCATTAACAATTACTTTGCTAAATTTGTTGATTCCTGTTCACCCAAGTGTTAACTATTGTTCCAGTTCTCACTAGAAATATTAATTTGTAAGACGAAAAACATTATAATAAACTTAGAATGATTTAGGAACAAAACACATTGATGTGCATGTTCTGATATTTTCTCTTCCTCAAACATCACTAACAAAGATATCATGTTAGTTAAAACTCCAAAGTGCTACAAAATAAAAAAATATATAGTCAAAATATGAAATGAGAAAAGGTAAGTAAGGAATTTACTGGGTAGCTGATGTGCTGTACATAATATAAGTTTCTGTGGTAATACAGCAAGAATAAACATTGCGTTACTAATATATGAATTTTGTATTAAAATTATAGTTAAAATATTCAGATGTGTACATAAGAAGACACTGTTTTTTTAAAAGGTCTGCAGTCCACGATCTTTCAGAGTTTCTATTATACAGTAGTGTGCAGTGAAGATTATACACCGCCACTTTTGTTTAATAAAAAGAAGTAAAATATTAGTTCACGTGAAAATGTATTGAATAATGCTATTGTAGACAATGACAATCAAAAAAATGAATCTATTGAATCTATGCAGGACTATGTCAGAGGTCTTGAAAAGTATTATATTAATCAACTTTTCAAAAGTATATAATTATATTTAATATATATAATTTTAACCTGTTGTCTAGATTAATATTAATCCACTGAATCCTTAACTCTGATTGTTAAGACAGTAATTTTAAGTAAAAACATAGTGCCACCACCAAGACAAATTAAAGATTTATACTGAAGCACTTTTTCCATCCCAATTTTCATCTGTCCTACTTTACTTAAAGATATCACAAAAATGTTGTATCGGAATATTGAATGCACGTAATGAACATTTTACTATGTTAAAAAAAATTGATCCAGATCATCCACAAAATCAGAGTCAGAAAAAAAGAGTCTTCCTTTTCCATAGCACTTTTCATGAGAATATTCACATAAATTTTGGTGTAATTCTGCTAACAGACACACACTAACTGAGGGTAAAGAACAATCCTTTAGATATTAAACATATATTATATTTGCAGGCAAATTTTTATAATAGCAATAAGATTTATCAGGATATATGAACTTATATTTGTAACGCCAAATGATCCTATACCCTGCTAGAGAACACTGTAATATTGTGTTTCTTACTTAATGATTACAATTTTAATGAATTAGTAAATTAAGTAGCTATGAAAAATATTAAATAAAAATGCTAGCAATAAGGCTAAAAAAAGAAAAAGGGAAATTGTCTTTGAACATGATTCCTGGAGGGCTGAAGGACATATCTAGTAAAAATGGAAATTAACTGGCATGGTGAAGTGGTGCTGAGCCTGCAACACTGACAAAGTGTGTTCGAGTTCCTATGTCCAGGAAATGAATTCTCCCAAACTCTTATAGGGTTCATTTATAACAACACCGCCCCCTACTGTTTAGGACTTTAGCCCATTGAGAGAGCTGTAGAGTCAATGTACTGTACAGTGGGTATGTTAGATTAAAAAAAACTTTCATTTCTCATTGCTCATGGTATAATAGAGAGTAGATTCAGGAAAGCCAGGCAGGTGAACAAGAATACACCAATACAGAGAAGAAAATTTGAAACAGACCTCACAGTTGAGGTGTATGAAAGTCTCCCAAGAGACTCGTCGAAACTGCATCTCATCAGATCACATGGTTCTGTTAACAGTTTTAGAGTTTGAAAAATAAAAGCTGCAAATACTTAGACATGGATATGACCATCAGAAGAAACAATAAAATGGGATATAAAAAAGGACAAAACACTGAAAAAGGATCTGTTTGCACAGGTTTTTCAAGCCACTCGGAATGAATTCATTAATGGGGAAATGATACTACACTGGATCGTCTCACTTGAATTCTGTACATTTTTGTCTAAAAGCTGCAGCTGTAATCATAAACACTGACTCATCCCTGGAGTCTTATTCACAATCTGCTTATACCATATATCCTTTCATCACACTTACACATATTTGCTTTATTCTTCTATACATATGTACTGTAATCATTTATATTTTCACTATTGTGAATTATTTGAAGAGGATGTGTTCTTTTCAGGGAATTAAATCTGTTTCTATGATGTTTCTATGTTTCTCCGTTTGCACCTGTAGTTAAAGTGGTACACAATTACCATTTTTCATTTGCAATTGCTTTTCATTGGCCCTATTGTATAATTCTGTTCTGGATCGCAGGGTACACCCTGAACAGCACAAATGAAATTTTATTTATTATTGAATCAATTTATTATGACATAAAACTCTGTTTTAATATTATTAAAATAGAAAAGGTAATTATTTATTATTATTATTTTGTTCTTTTCTTTTAATTTTTTTGGTAAAATAAGTACATTTTTATTAGTTTAATGACATATTTTTGGAAAATTTTTATTTCTTTTTGGGGGGTGTTGGGGGAAGGCTTGCTCATGTGTGTTTTTTGTATTTGTATTTCATTTTATCATATTTACTTATAGCTTCTTTTTTAAATTGTACTGTGTTAAAAATGTGGCATTTAATTTAACATTATCCTCAACAGGTCCTCAAAAAAACATTCCTTGTGATTAGATTTTTTAGATTAAATCATGATGTATTTTCCTAATCTATCGGTCATATTGTGTTGGAAAGCACCTGCAGTAATGGAAGTGGTGGGGTTTTTTGTTTTGTTTTGTTTTTTGACAGAGATCATCTTGTGAGGCCAGCATAGCCTTTCTTCACATGGAGCTGAACGATTGGTGAGGGAATTAAATGGAAGTTGTAAAAATAGATGGGAGAAAAAAGAATCAGCTGTGACGGTGGTCTGCTCTCTGTCCCGCGTGTATATTCTACAGCTGAAATCACTAAAGATGTTTATGTTTGGAGGGAAAATTTCACATCTATCATTCCGCTGAGAGCTTACAGTTGACGTACCCCTCGATGTAGGACAAAAGTAAAAGCAGTGGAGCTTTAGGAGCTTTGTTTTGCAGAGCCTTTTCCTTTAGCCTGAACTTGTTCACTTCATATTGCTTTTACTGATGTTTCAGTCATTTGACTTTATGCCACCGCTGTGGCCTCAGCAGTGACTAAACCTCAACCTGTACCTTTAATGGTTACTCTGGAACATGGTATTAAACAGATGTTAAAAAGGGAAACCCCAATCCAAAGCATTTTAACGTGTGTTAGCACTCACTTTGGGAATAGTCAGTAATACTCAGAGATAAAATGCAAATGATTTCATGCTCTACATTACTGAAATGCCAAACCCTAACAATGACATCATATGATTATTAGCTATTTCCTTTTTTTTGCCTACCTTGGTGGTTTGGGTGCTGTGGATTAAATTAATGGGTTCAGCTCATATAAAAGAGGTGATTAATCTTTTGAAGTTCAAGCCAATCCAAGGTCCATTCCAATTCTTGGAGTTCGAGCCAATCCATGGTCCAATCCAATTCAACCCAAGGTGAGAGAAACCTTGCCATACTTTATTGGATTGAAATAATGATGACATTTCTTTGAAATAATGTAAAGAGAAATAGCCTGCACTGCAGATAACCTTAATCAGACCTTCACAGCTAGTGGTACCCTTTATCTGATTTCCAATAAACCCGCATCAGGATTCAGTTCTGCTTTATTAAAGCACCTTTCACAAACAACCTTGCAATTTTTTGGTTGTATGAATTGAACAGGGCTAAAACAAAAGGGACTGATGTAGGTTTGGGTGAGGTGGATTTTAAAGTGTCATGGTTGTGTTCACATCAATGTAAAATGCAAATAAATGCTGCATGTCTGTCGTGAAGAAAATAAGGTCAAGGTCTGTAAGTCAAATCCTACAATGTTCACTGGCTGAGGAAGGACCACTGTTAGTATGTTACATCGTGCATGTACACTCAACCTAAAAATTGCATGGGTTTCAAGTAGCGCAATGACAGGCAGCACAGTAGTGTAATGGTTAGCACTTTAGCCTCGCAGCAAGAAGGGTGTTGGTGAAGGAGTTCCTGTGTGGAGTTTGCATGTGTACCCCAGGTCCCCCTGCCCAGAAGGCTCATAGGGCTAATTGGCTGCTCGAAATTTCCCATAAGTGTGAATGTCAACGTGAATGGATGTTTGTCCTAGGAATAGGTGCTACAGAGGGCTTGCAACCCACTCAGGTAAAAACAGACATTGCAACACAAACCATGGATCCTGGCCCAATGCATTATGGGAATGGAGTAAACAAAGTAGGGCAATAATAGGACTATTGTAAAAAAGCCGTAGCACCATACATCAGATGACCCAAAAAGTCTATTGTGTCTATTGTTGCACAGCCGTATGATGTCGAAGGACATTGCAGAACAGACCTGAAGTGGAGAATTCTCTACGAGACAGAAAAGGATTTGAGCGTGCTTAAAGCTCCAGGACTACACCAACATTTTCTATCGCACGGTATGTGAGTTTTGTACCTACACACCCACAACTGTCCTGGGAACTTGCCCAATCTTCCGTTCAGGACCTTTTGTATACCTGTTATGTGAAGTATGCGACAGGCTTTACACTCTTCATTGAAATGACTTTTGAACACTATTTCATATGTTAAGGAAATTTTAACAATATTAATTAAATAAATAAAAATAAAGGTTTTTACTCTCTGAGCATGTTTATAAGACCAAAGTAATCTGAAAGCTGCAACAAAGAAGACAGATATAGATATAAAAGATATAGCAAATATTAATGTGAATTGATCAGAATTTAAAGCCTTGTTCATGGGAATGTCTGCTTTTCTTATTGAATTCTTTTAAGTGCCGAGTCATCTTATGAGCGCATACAAATGCTGTCTTGTCATTTGATATGTTATATTGAACTAAGTTGATGTTGAAACATCTCTCTTCAACTCTTTGTATGACACACAAGAAGCCTGCAATATACAGTTTTGGTTGTGTATTTATTATTCGCTCATTTGTCCAACCGCTTAATCCTACTAGGGCACAAGGAGGCTGGCGTCTATCCTAGCCGACAGTGGGTGTAGTCGGGGTGCACCCTGAACAGCTCACCAGACGGTCGCAGGGCAAGACACACAACCATTCTTACTCGCACCTAAGGACAATTTGGAACAGCCAATCAGTTTAATACGCATGCCATTGGACTGTCGGAGAAAACTGGAGTAGCTGGAGGAAAACCACACAAGTAACATGCAAACTTCACACAGAAACACCTGAGCTCAGGAATCAAACCCTGGACCTTCTTGCTGTAAGGCACACATGCTAACCACTATATCACCATGCCACCTTCTTTGTGTTTGTATGCAGAATATAATGTATAATAAAAGCAGTTTAATAGTAAACCTGCACCAAATAAGTAGCTTTGATGATTAGGAAAAATCCAGATGTATTTATAAGGATATTTGAAATCAGATTTTAGTTTTAATGTATGAATTTGTTGATCTCTTTAATCATCTACCTGCCTGAATCACATAATAATCATGGTATTAGTGTGGTGGTAAATGAACTGTGTTTTTTTCTTAATTTTTTAAAAAGATGAAAAATCCATTGGCAAGGAAATGTTTCCAACATCTACATTCACCATTTCCAGCAACTTCCACTCCAGACCTTGTGGCTTACCTCACTCAGTGTCTAATTACAAATAAATGCTTCGAGATCTCACAGGGAAAACACGCAGCCGTGCACACAAATAACTCTCCTGCAGCCCAGGCGACTCCATTTGTGTATTTTGCTTGGCTGCATATGGAGCTTCGAGTCAAATCCATGTGCCTTTTAGTACTATTTAATGTAGAGACTCCAAAACCCACAAATGCAGTATAACCCAATGGAATGTTCTGAATACATACTGATATGCCAAATGTGTGATATATCCTCGCTTCTTCTGGAGCACTTGTGATGGAGCGCTTGGGATTGATGGGTATATCCAGGCTCTGTGTTTCAGCTGGAGCTTGATTCACTTCCTCCTGTTTTTCTGCATGTTGGTGGCCCAAGCCCTAATCGGCTCAGGCTCCCTCAGTGGCTATAAATTGCTCAGATGCGATGAAGTCCTTGTGTTCCTTCCTCGAGCTGCTGGATGAAATCCGCAGAGTCGTGTTTTGACAGCCTGAGGCCCTAAATCATTGTTTTATGACGGACGGGGAAAAAGAAAACGTGTCCATGTTTCTAGTGCTGATTTATGCTCATTGGAGTCTGGAGAGTTCGATCATTTGGCCCAAGCAGATGGATAGAGAGATACCACAGGACCTTTCTGTCCTTCATGTTCTCACCACTCTGAGCACAAATGGGGTCCACATGGTGGAGGATGGACTTTTTTTTTTCAAAAACATCTTTCTTCACCTCTTGTTATGACACACAAGAAGCAGGCAACAAAATTGTCGCTCAGTGATATCATCTCTCAGTGATAACTGGAACTGAACCACAAACAACTCTAAATTACAGTTGCCTGAGTAAAAATAAAAAAACAAAAATAAGTGATTAAACCAAATTGCTCTTCTTTTCTAAAATGTTTCTTTAGTGAGAAATATTTGACCGTATTAAAATTAGCCAACACAGAAAACACCTAAAATCAGTTAACATAAAACATATCAGGGTTTTTTTTTCTTTCTTTCTCAAATAACTAATTTTGCATAGTGTTTTGAGGCAGCATAGTTTTTAACATGTCCGCGTTACAGAAAAAAGGTCCTTGGTTGGAGTCCCGGGCTCAGCGAAGGCACTTCTGTGTGGCGTCTGCATGAGATTTTTTTCCAGGCACTCTGGTTTCCTCCCACTGTCCCAAGATGCACATTAGGCTTACTGGCTGTTCCAAATCGCCCTGTGTGTGTGTGTGTGTGTGTGTGTGTGGACTGGCAAGCTGTTGAGGGTATACTCCACCTTCGCCCAGAGTCAACTGAGAGCTAGACTTCAACCCTAGTAGGATAAATCTGTTTGACGTTTGAGTTTTAAAAATGTCAGAATCAAAACTGTTCATTAGACCAAGCAGGTTATCACACAATCAGAATTTGGTCACACAAAGAAACATAATTTTCAGACATGATGTACCCAGGGCTGTCTTGATGAAGGACTAAGTGAAGGAAAAAAAAAATTAAATATGTACATGTACAAGAGGCATACAGTCTAGTGCATGTGACAATACCAGTCCAGATGTGAATATGATGACCATCCTGACAGAGGTATGGAAAACTCCTTACCAAAGTGAAGAAATAAGAATCAAACACTGAGAGAAAACAGTTTGATGGACATTAATAAGTAATTTAATCTATACTATACTCTACACCTGGGGTATCAAACACCCTGCCATCTGTAAATTAAACCAAACAAAGGAGTTTCAGAAGAGAAGTGCTAGTCTCGCTTCTACCACTAGGGGGCAAATGGAGCGTTGAACCCAAGGCTATAAATGTATCTATTGACAATGTGCTAATGATTCCTCTAAAATTCCTCATTAGCGAACAAATGTTTTGATTCTGTATTGACAACTCATTTTGGGATTCCACAGCTTCCGATATGAACACTTATTTACATTTTACATTTTCTTCCCAGACTTCAATATCGAGGGTGATCCTGTGTATGTTCCCTTAGTTTGTGCATTCAGAATGCCTTTTTATCTAGTTTACATGCAGTCAAGATGGACTTGCGTGGAAGTCTGGCATGTGAACGTGGCTATAGGAATTCACTACAGATTTAAAACTGAAAATAAAAAACGTACTTCATTCAATACAAATTGTATCTGCAAATGCTTAATGTTTAAAAGTGTGCACATTTATGCATTTAAAAAATGTGTTTTGCACCATGTCTGCAGAATGACTCATACATATAAATATGGATTTGAAATCAATAAACGGTAAGATATGGTGTGTGTTATTTCATGGCACTGTGATTTAGCAAGCCTGGTGCATGCTGGCAGTTGAATGAAAGCTGCATGCTCTGTAGCGATGATATAAACATATTCCTCTCCAACCTGCCTACAGTAATGATTTACACTCGCTCTGTGGGACTGCCTCAGTGAGGGCAAGCAGGTGGCAGCTATTTGCATAATCTTTTCCATTCTCATTTATTACTTTTCATAACTACCTGGAAAAATGTTTGAACTGAGGCTAGACACAGATATAAAGAAGATTTTATTATTTTTATTTCCACTGTGCCTTGCATGCATTTGCATAATGAATCCAAATAGATCTAGTGTAAAGCAAACTTGTACATTCAGTAGATATGACTATTGTGCTACAGCAGTATAAATGCTGCTCCGAGTCATATGTGTTCTGTTTTTTGTTTTTTAACACAGATTGGATACTCATGTGGCTGTATCGTGTCGGAGGTCACGGCCCATCTCTCGGACAGTGGTGGTCTGACCTCAAGGACACGGGATGCCTCAACCACACTGGCACTGGTTCACTTTTCCAGAAAGCTCAGTGTGAATGCAGGAAGCCAAGAAAACTAAACAATGTCTCGGGTCATAAGCTAGCAGATGGTAAATTGAAAAAGAATTGATTCTTGGGATTTTAAACAGCAATGACTTCTTTTTTCCTATGAGAAACTCATCTCAATTTGTTTTTAATGTTTATTATAGTACCTGAGACATGAGTATGAAATTAGTTTACATATTATACAAACTTCATTTGCTTCATTTACAGTTTACATTGTTTACTGTTATTGACAAACATTATAATGGAAAGCTCAGTCCTGTGTGTTAAACCTTTTAGTAAACAGGGCTTGCAAAAGTATTCACCTTCCTGGGGCATATATATATTTATATATATATATACACCTGTTCTGAAAGGCCCAGAATCTGCAACACCACTAATCAGGGGCCCCACCAAACAAGTGACACCATAAAGAACAATGAGCTTGGCAAACAGCTCAGGCACAAAGTTGAGGAGTACTTGGGTTATAAAACTTAGAAAGGGCCACCCACCAAACTTACAGACTGGACAAGGAGTGCATTAATCAGAGCGGTAACCCTGTTGCAGCTGAAAAGTTTGGTGTATTCGTGTCCATGAACATTATTTCGAACTGCTTTATCCTACTAGGGTCACAGGGAGACTGGAGCCTTTCTCTGGGCAAAGGCAAGGAACAGCCTGAACAGCTTGCCAGTCCATTGCAGGGCGAAAACACTTGTAACCATTCACACCAAGGGGCAATTAAAAACCGCTAATTAGCCTAATGTGCATGTATTTGGACTGTGGGAAGAGTCTGGAGTACCCGGAGGGAACCCACACAAGCTTGGTAGGAGAATGCAGTCTCCACACAGAAACGCCCTGCTGGGCCTGGGATTCCAACCCAGGACCCTCTTGCTTTGAAGCGGATGTGCTGACCACCGCACCACTATGCTGCAGTTTTTGCACTTTTGTGTTTGCAGAGGTGCAGGAACAGAGATGAATGTGATGCAGTGCATTATGTTTTGCTGCTGCTTTTAGGTCATCCTACAGCACGTTCGAGTGACTGCTCTCAGCTCTAATAAGTAATACATATAACCCCACAAACCCATGTGATCCTTAATGCCAGGACACCAGATACCAAGCCATGAATAAAACATGAATAAATAGTTTCCCTGATGTCCCCAGACAGTGCAGGAGCAGATCCCAAAAAAATAAATAAATAAATAAATAAATAAATAAATACAAAACAGGTAGATCAACTCTGGTCGTGGCTTGAGCTGAGTGATGTTTTCCCGTGTGTATTGCTCATAACTAAGCAAGCAGAGTTAAGAAAGGTTACATGTCTATCCTTGATTGAGAAACCTGTCCAAACATCCCACTGAAATGGGCTTAAAACATTGCGCTGACTGAGCATTCACTGTGGTGCTTTTCATCACACATGTGCAGCAGTCTCTGGCACTTTCCCACACTGTCCAGTGCACAAACCCACAGCATGGAAAGCCATTTCAGCAGTAGACACGGCTTCACCGCTGGCCACCCACATGCTCCTTCAAGCCCTTTTGCCCTGCTCCTGCAGATGAGCTTTCCTTTCCAGTAGCTGGCAGTCAGTCAGAATACACGTTTACATCTGAATGTTTTTCAAAATTTTACCACATTTCACAAAACACATTGAGAATACACTATATAACCTAAATCTTTCCCATTAATTCAGCTATTATTGTCTAACATATTCTAAAGAAGGCAAAGTGTATGTCAACATACAACAGGTGCCCTTCATCATATCTTCTAACTTGTTAGCCACCTCAATCAAATCCCCTGCCTCCAACTGTACATAAAAATCACGGAAGAGATCCAGCACAAACACTTATATTGTGAAGCAACACTTGCTCTTATTACTCTGACTTGCTCGCTATTACACAAGCAGTTATGTGCAGATTTTCATAAAGTTTTCTACCAGAAGTGGGGTTTTGGTCAAGAAACACTTCATTATATCTTGGAGATGATTTGCATTCAATTGTGGATCCAGCAATTTTTTTTTAAAGATCCTTTAACATTGTGAGTTTGGCATGTCATATCACAATAGGCCCAGCAGGGGGTGGTGTATACTTTATTTTTTTCAGCTTCACGGCGGGTTTG
The DNA here is from genome assembly GCA_039654305.1 of Porochilus rendahli. Lineage (NCBI taxonomy): Eukaryota > Metazoa > Chordata > Actinopteri > Siluriformes > Plotosidae > Porochilus > Porochilus rendahli. The sequence continues at coordinate 5,540,626 of JBCNYG010000017.1, read as the reverse complement.
TGTGTCTGTAGGGAACTTTTATTTGTTTACCAATTTACTAAGCTGATTACTCAAAATTGTACCCATTTTCAGGCCTTGATCCCTGTTTTGCCGTGTGAAATTCTCTGCCAGATCATTCATTTTTCATACTAAAATGCACCTGCATCTTTGCGTACTGATCTGTTGATGAGAACTACATTGGTGTTTAGACAGATTGAGGAGTGGACAGGTGAAAAAATGCAAAATTATAAGCGCATAAAAGCCTAGATGCACAGAAACGTCATTCGCCTCCTTTTCTGTAACCTAAAGTCATTAGGAACCTTGGCTGTCAATCCATTCACTGTACAGACATAAGATGTATGATTTATGACGTGACTTGGTTTGATTATTCTAGCTTCTATTCAGTCTGCACTCACTACCACTGACTATAAAATCTTTACATAATGTTTCAAATTCTGTAAGAAGGAATCTTTGACAAGGGTCATGAGAGATTGTTCATCTTGAGTATCACTTCCTATTTGTAATGTCAACATATTAAATACTCTTTTTATACCTACACTTTTTAAAGAATGGAATGATCTAGCAAATGACATCAAAACATTCCTGCTGTTGGTAGTTGTAGCTTTCTGCTAATTGGTTCCAGCAGATGGCACAGTGGGTAGCACTGCTTGTTTGGGAACATGTCTGGTCTGTCAGTGTTTTTAATGGCCACAGTGCTGTGCATAAGTCTTAGGCACATGAAACAAAATGCTATATCAAAAATCATAAAGTTAACATTTTCTACATAAACAAACTATAAAGAACAGTAATATATTATTCAAGATTTTTGTTTTTGTTTTTTTTTTGGGGGGGAGGGGGGTCCTCAGGTACATTTTGCTGAGAGCTATAAAGAAACTGCTTGGTAGTTTATTCTTAATTACACTTTGTCTGTTATACATTGGGTTTTTCTTTGCTGTGCTAAATTACTCATAGGTTTGTATCGTGCCCTGTGGACTTGCATCCAGTGTAATGTAAATTTTTCATCCAGTGTTTTGTGTGACTGTCTCTGGATCAACTGCAATCTTGAAACAAGATGCAAAACTGATGCTTAGTACTTTTTCATCCAATATTTTTGGACAGGTTTGAGCACATCTCATTGCAGGGGAGAACACCATGTTCTGAATTTAAACAGAAACAGTACCCTTAAAGGCTTACAGCTCTATGGATGTTTCAGTTACTCCACCTGAATAGCATCTATGGAAATTAACCAGGGGAATATAAGTTCATACTACAATACAATTTTTTTTTCCAAATAATTTTTTTCATTTTTTTTTCAAATAATATATAATATTAATATATAATAAGTCAAACTTCATTTGAAATACAATGTGTATATGTAAAATAATTGCATAGATATGAGTGGACGCGTCCAAACCTTTTATTATGTTATTGTATGTGTCCCTATAGAACAATTAAACAATTTCCTTGCACAATTTTCCCCATTTAGTTATGTACAAATAATTTGGTTTCACCTGCTCACGGGTATCGTGCTGTCGGGCGTCCTAGACAAATCCTTGAGAAGGTCCTGGGAGATGATCAGAAGTTCTTCCTGGGGGAGTGAGGTTAGCCCCAGATCTCTTGCAGTCCTGCACGCAGCCTGGCTGATGACCTCACCAAGGTACAAAGTACAAGGTACAAATGATTTACACCTCCTGAACAGCAGGTGGAGCCACAGCACTTAAAAATAAAAACTGGCTACACGCCTGGATAAATATCCTTTTATAACCCTGGCATATAATGTGTCCATCTGACTTGTTATTTGAAGCTACTTCACTGTAGATGTGTTGTACCTATTGAGATATTTTGTGATTTCTGCAGTTTAGAGTCTCTTCATGTTTCCATGGCAACCCATTTACCATGTAAGAATATGGGCTCCAGTGGATTCAACTCCAGAATCTTGGCCAGTCCATCCTTTCCACTGTTCCAGATTGCTGTTTCCTGTTCTCTACACAATTTACATGAGCGTTTGGGATTGTTGTCTTCCTGATGTATATGAACCAATGTTAAAAACATTTCTCTCGAGACAGGTGATCTAATAAATTTATTAAGCACTGGGCCTATAATATAAATTAATATATCTCATGTTATCTGTTTTTATTTTTCAGTTTTAATATTTAATGACTCTAAATCCTTAAATGGTTGCATTCAGAAGTAGCACTCTAATTTTACTAGATATCCATATCGATAGATAGATAGATAGATAGATAGATAGATAGATAGATAGATAGATAGATAGATAGATAGATAGATAGATAGAT
>JBCNYG010000017.1:5508291-5532698 GCA_039654305.1 Porochilus rendahli | reverse complement strand
TAGATATAGAGAGGTGGAGGTGGGTTTTTTTTTTTTTTTTTTTTTTTTTTTATCTGATCACCCAGATAAAGGTTTGCTTCAAACAAATCCAAGATTTTATGTTTAACTGATATAATTCAACAATAATTTAGTTCCTTGTTTTTAATGAGGATCTACTTCATCAGCAACACTGACTCAATGACAAACAAGTTTCTGCATAATCATAATTTGAATTAGATTGTTAATAGTAAATATAATTTTTAACAATGTGTCAGACATTCATATATGCAATGGTAAACAAATTCATTAACCCACTAAATAGCTACTTCTATTATGTTATAATTATTTAGTGATCAATTATTTAGTTTAAATATTGAACACCTGTTTAAAACCTGAAAACAACCCTTTTAGTACAAACATTTACTCAATAATTATTAAATGACAAACACATTTAGATTTTTAAAGAAAGCTGATCTTTAATGTGAAACTCTAGCCCTGAACGAATTGAGAGGTTGACAGGACACTTACATATTCGGAGTCTAATAAAGACATTAATTTAAACCCCAAGAGGCTAAATAGAGAGTAGTACAGATCAGGTGTCTGGGCAAATTACAGAGTAGTCATCATTTCAGAGCCATGTTCACATTCCAATTTACTGATAATCCTATAGGGTCAAACTCATCCCACTTACCACTATGTATCATAATATTTATAAATTTTCCTCAAGTTACCAAGTTTAATATTACCTATACTTAGGTCTTTTATAAAAATATGATATTTTCTACATATAGATATATGGAGTAATATAGAAATTCAGTTGATGCGGTGATAATAGGTGACGGGCCCATTCACCTGCCTCTGCCCCTTGAGGGCTACCTTAAATCAACCCCCAAACTCTTGAAACCCTTAAGGTTGGTATTCTGCGGTAGATAGCCACTGTTCCACCAGACAGGACCTGTTGAGCCTTGTCAGCCATCAGAAATTGCCTACAAGTGTGTATAGACACTGACGGCCACCATTTAGAGGATGTCATCTATAAAACATGATGTATAAAAACTGTATTGAATGAAGTTTCATGTGTGCAAATAATAGATTATTTTTAATGATTTTCTTTTCATTAACCTTTGAAATGTGAGAGGTTTTACTGAGTCACCCTGTACTTTTTTTAAATCTGTGCCTTAAAAAATAGACCTGTTTTAAAAACTTAAATAATACTTTATAAAAGTAAAAACTATATAAAAATGTATTATAAAGAGCTATGCCACAAACCACTATATTTATTCAGTACTGCCGCAATAAAAAAATTTCAATTAGTTTTTATTAGATATTAGTACAACACCTTAATAAAAATCAAGTCTAAGGAAAGTGATGTCCTTAGGCGGCGGTAATTTTGGAAGGATATCTGCACTGTAACATTATGTGCTGTATATTGAGTGAGAATGAAAGTTTCAGCTTTGCTTGACTAATCACATAAGCGTCTGATGTCTGATGTCTGATGTCATTCCCTGAAGACCTTGATGTGTTCGAGAGCATGCAGGTACATGCAGATGCATCTGTGTACTGCTGCTTTGGTTTGGTTTCCAAGAACCGGCTAAACCTAGTGCTATATAAAAGAAAATGTTTTGTTATTTTTACACACAGGTGGCAGAGGCTTTATGAAAACTACTGTCTGCTCATTGCAAGACTTTATTCACTGTGCCTTCACTAGTTCCGCTGCAGTAATACATCAATGTCCCAGTGTGTAAGTTGCTTTTATTGTGTTATCTTTCCTAGTCGAGCCTTTTTGTCAGGATTAACTGTAGCCTAGAGCCCTGTCATAGTAGACTTAGAGCGCTAAATGAAGGCTTAAGGGTGTTTGAGGGAGGGGGCATTACAAAAGCTAAGGCCACCCAGGCTTTCCAAGAGCGGTGCATGATGTCCAATTTTACTGACAGAAGACCAGTTTAGTGGTTGAGCTTATAAGGCTAAGTGTTAGGATTTCCCCAGGAGAAGCTGATCTTAGATTAGATCACTGTAAAAATAAATAAATAAATGTCAATTAATTTTTTACATTTATTTTGTTATTATTATTCATTCATTCATTTTTTGAACCACTTAATCCTAATTATGGTCAAGGGGACGCTGGCGCCCATCTCAGCCGTCACTGGTCAAGGATAGAGTACACCCTGGACAGCTCGCCAGGCCATCTTAGGGCAGAAACATGCTGACGGCATGCAGCCTTTACGAATGACAGCAATGGTTCTTTTACAAACCTCTCACCACAGACAGTGAGAGACATTGCTGGCCTTTGATAACCCAGTTAGTTGCATTGGGGGGACAGCAGTGACAACCTGGTGACAGTGGGGATTGAATCCCTTGACCTTGGGATCAGTAATCCAGCACCCTTACACCGGGCCACCACTGTCCCTGTTATTATAATTTTTGATTTTGTAGAAATCAACGAGGCTCTTATACTGTACAGTGTGTAAAGAAATAATCTTAAAAATGTTCATATTTAAGCATATTCAATTATTTGCAAAGAAAAATATAGGACAATTTGATGAACATACATAAAATTAAAAGTAATATTCTTTATGAAGCATTGTATGTTTTGTTGTGTGTCTGTGTGTGTGTGTGTGTGTGTGAGAGAGAGAGAGAGAGAGAGAGAGAGAGAGAGAGCAGTGTATTGGGGGTTGTCTTTGTTTGCAAAGAAGATTTGATTTTTCTTTTTTTTTACTTTTAGTTATACTGCACACAAAAGTTGCACAAAAGTTATTGCCTGCCAGTATGCATTTTGAGGCATCAGATTTTGTCACGTACTGATTGAGTGTTTAATATCTCTGAGGTAAGTGATCATTTCTGGAAATTTTTCATGGAAAAAACAGATACATCAAACCATCGTGATTAACATAACATATATTATCAGATAAATTAAATAATCTTGTTTTCACTTTGACAAAAAGTAAAAATAACCTCAAACTTATAGATGCATCTCCAGGCACTTTGCCCTGGAAAGGTTCACAGCTGAACACTGGGTGTGAGGTGGAAATAAAGCCTGTGGAAGACACCGGGGGCACCACACACATCCTGGAGCTGTTGTGCCAACACACATATCTCTAGTTCTATAGGTCTCTCCATAACAGCCAACTCACACTTGCCTTGTTTTCAGAGCATATAGACCTAATTTCAAACTGTGTAAACTGTGACATGTGGATGGCCGTGTTCCTCATATTTGCTGTGCACTTTATCAGAGTCTGATAGACCTCCAGGGCAAACTCTTAGATAGAGACAGCATTATGAACAGGGTGAAGGCCAACAGACATTCAATACAGGTCTGTTTTTAATGTGCTTTTTAAGAAGTTTTTTTAGCATCTACAAATGTTTAATTCAGCTGTATAGGATATTTAAATCAAATACATGATATCCTTATAAATTGATGGGTAATACATGTTGAAATTACACAAAAGAGTCCATCAGCCAAGATGCCATTAGTGTGTAAAACTGGCTTAAGTTTTGCACTGGAGTTACAGCTTATAATAAAAGTTCCTGTCCTAATGTATTTCTGTTTTATTCATGGTTTAGGTCACAGAGTAATTAGTTTTACTGAGATTTAAAGCATAAAGAAAATATGAACCTGTAGGCTGCATGTTCTCCCAGTGCTTTCATGAGTTGTATCCATGAATGAATGAACATGTAGCTGAACGGTGTAATATTATGGAGGCAGGTATCTCTATGTCTAAACACAAGGAAATGCCAGACTACAGAGAATATAGTAACGCATCGACCTGATTTTCATGCCTCATACGACTGTACATCCATCCATAAACAACTTCATATGTTTACCAAATTATTCATTCATTTATTATTCATTCTGCTTGACCTGTTTACATCAATCCCAGATGACTGGGCAAAGGTGAGGTACATCCTGAAGAGCTTGCCAGATTATTGCAGGGCGAACACACACACAACAATTCACACTCTCATTAACAAATTTTGAGAAGCTTTTTTGATTATTGTACAGTCTTTGGACTGTGAGAGGAAACCAGAGCACCCAGAGGTAAAACCCATACAAGCACAGAGAGATGTAAACTTTATACAGAAACAAGTCTTTTTATGGTTCTTGAAATTCTCTTTAAATCCCACCAGCAAAGAATGGGCACACACCACACACACACACACACACACACACACACACACACACACACACACACACACACACACACACAGTCACATTACTGGAGACATATTACAGACATAGTGCTAAAGCCATGGAGCTAGTAGATAGTTAGGTGTATCAACAATAGCCATGCCAATTGTTTATATTTAAAATGATAAGGTTCTGTATTTTCGTTCAGGTGTATTAGACATGCGGTAGTTGGATATGACAGTGACATACTGCGATATCCAATTTCACATCTGTCTCTCTCTCGAGTGGACTCATCCTCCAGCAGTAATCAGGCAGTGCATGCTCGTGTTTTTTGGAAGTGTGTCTTTGGAGGGTGGGGTGAGATTTAAATCTGGTACTTTCAGAATCTAGCATATTCTTGCTGGTTTATTTAAAATTAATTACTTTAGCTTTAGGTAAAAAAAATTGTTGTTTGTCGTTAACGGCTGATGTTCCAGCATTCAATTATTTTTCACATATATGAGCAAATATGGCTGATAAACCCAATCTTCCCCAAGCATGCACGGCCACAGATGTCATACACATAGTGACTGACAGACTGGGAATTGCTGGAGGTGTTGGTGTTGTCTGTCATGGGATACTCGACTGCATTCTGCTTCGAACACTGCAATACCTTTTGTGTATTTTGGAACGCCAAATCCGGCAGTTGGTGGCTGTTTTTCCCAGGCTGAAATGTAGGCTTTGAGTGTGTCCTTGTAACTTTTGTTGGACCTCCTTGCACACGTTTCCCACTTCACAGTTTAGAATAAAAGATATCGATAATCTGGCATGGATACTATGTGACCAGACCAACAAAGCTGGAAATTCACAATCCTGGACTCGAAGCTGGTAAAATTTCCCAGTCTTGCCAGTGTAGCTGTTGTCGCCCGAATTCTACTTTTACCTTGTTGATTCCATTGGTAACTTCATTGGTGATGGTAGTGTCTTGGAACTGAATGCTCTGCAAATTATTGTATATAGAGATTTTTCAAAAGTGATCAGGTAAACTGGATTTTACAAAATCTTTTATCTTGTTTATAGATAACCAACATAACAGCTTTACATTATTTGAAGTACATTAAGGTTTAAAAGTTAATTTTCAGAAATAAACATGGTCAAAAAACTTTGGCATTTAACTTGTTATCTAAATTATCCTTGTATCTCCAGTGCAAGCACCAAACTCTTTTAAGTTTAACTGAAGTCACTTTTGTACTTTCTTTTGTAAAAACAGGTCTGATCCTAAATTAGTAAAAAACCAACATTTTCTCAGTGAAATCACATGATGGATGTAAGCCAAACTAGGAAACAGAATTAGCAGCAAAACAGTTTTATTTGCTTAGCTCTGTATTTGAAGACACTAAAAAAAAAACTTGAAAAGCAACTTGGAAACACACTGTGTGTATAATGATGTACTCATAACCAATTATGTTTGCTTGAAGCAAATATGGCAATGTGTAAACAAAGAATGACTGTTACTCACCTAAGACAATCAAACACATTTGTGTATACACCAGCAGACACACACACACACACTGCAAATCCCGGATTGGTAAGTTTGCTGGAGGGTACTTAAATCATTACTTCCACAAAATTTTCACTGTAAATTAGTGCAGCATGCATTAGTTTGTTGGTATACTGTGTTCAGGATGGACATTATGGCTCACAACAAATTCATTCACTTAGAAACTTATCCTACTTAGGGTTGCAGGGAGGCTGGTGCCCATCTCAGCCAACTCAGGGCGAGGGCAGAATACACACTGGACAGCTCACCAGGCCATCTCAGTACTGCACTCTGTGTTCCCCTCAATTTTTTTTTGTTCACCCCATGTAAACGTTTTGCCCACAACTTCAAAAACTAATTGACATGTCTAGGCTAATGTGTTTTCTTTTCAGACTATTATTCCTGGGGGGGGAATCTTTTTTTTTTTTTTTTTTTTGCTTAATTACTCAATTCATCACTCTTCTTTTCAGTCTTCTACTCTTATTCAAGTTTCTTGTTGCAACAGAACTTTTCAAAGCAGAACCACCTGATGGTAGCAAAATTCAACTGTTTTCTACAGAACTTTATGCATGCAAATAAAAAAAAAAACGTTCAACAAGCCATGATGAAAAGAATTATACTTTTGCCTTTGGCTTTTTCTTTGTGCATCAATGCTGGTCTTTGTGATCATTCGATTGTGGGAACTGTTAGATTATAATGCAGGGCTTATTATTATATGCAACTTTGTTTGTGTGTGTGTGTGTGTGTGTGTGTGTGTGTGTGTGTGTGTGTGTAAAGTTACTTTCCAGTAACTGCAGCTTCATGAAGAGACTTGTTTTTGTGTTAATTAACACTTTGAACCTATTACTGAAACTAGATACTGTGATAAACAGCAGAATACAAGGAAGGAAGTAATTATAAAATCATCATCAATAATAACAATAATACCTGGAGGCTTTTGGGATAGGAGGTGGGGGGAAGGGGGTTAGTATGATTGGTGATGTCACTTACTGTCTTTCAGGTGTTGACATGTGGACAAGTATTTTGCATAGAGTTTTGCTTGTGAACCTTTCCATGCTGAAGATCTTTAAGAGTTCCAGTTAGCGGTTCCAGAAGAGATTCCAGGGAGAATTGGCACCTCACCGCCCCCAGAGTCCCTACTTTAATCCTGAGTTCACATTACTGCCTGCATTTCTGGGGATGTTCTCATGTGGGATTGCAATGGTTTCACTGGTTCCCTCCTGACTTCCAGAAACATGCCAGTAGGTGGACTGGCAATGTTAAATATGCTACACTATAAAGATGGGGGCATGCTAGCATAATAGTTAGCATTCTCATCTCCTATTCTCATTCTTGCCAGCGAGGCTAATTCTGTGAGAAGTTTGAATATTCTCCCTGTGCTTGCATGGGTTTTGCTTCGTGGGGATCCAGTTTCCATTAGGCTAGTTAGATATTAGTGTGACTGTTAGTGTGCATTCCGGTCCGGAGCACAGGGAGAGAATGAGGGAAAGCCCCAGTGACGTACCCTGTAAAAACCTCACCAAGAAAACTTCAAGAGTCAGATGCGTCGGAATAGATAAAATAAATTAATGATAAATTAATATTACTTACGCCTATGTTGTAAAGCCATGAGAATGATTTTGTTGCTGCATCCTTGCTCACATATATATAACCAATATATAAAGAAAATGGTGGTGGGAAAATACACTGTGTGTGCTACCACTGTCTGCACTGAGTGCACTTGCACCTGGCAGATAATTTTCTTTTCATATGCATGTTTCTGTAAACTTACACATACTTTCTGACATGAGTCAGAAATTATACAAGAACCAATTGATTAAATTGTGGAAGTGATTATTTTCCAGATTATTTTCTAGATGCAGGGAATTTTTAAAGATTTTTTCACATGGATGATGTAGAGTTACTGTGTCTGGACCATACCAAAGCTTAAACTTCCAGGCCTGCGTTAGGTGATGTAATCTCATTCCTTTATCTTTCTGTACAACTTTTAGGCCAATTATTACAAAAAGAATTAGATTATTAATACATCTTTATCCGAGCACAAGGCCTCTTGTACAAGGCAGGCCCTATAAACAATACATAAATGCAATTCATATAAGTGGCTGCGCGATTGCATTGTAGAGCTCAAATAATAAACAAATATTGCATCTACAAAAATGCTGCATTTCTTACAATACTATATGGGAGTAATGAACGGCCCTGGCGGAGGTCTGCACTCTCTGAGTGCATTTCTAATTACTAATATTATTATTGTTATTATTTCAAACAGGTTGAGAAAGTACATCACAAATCCAACTTTACTGACATAGTTTCTTCTGGCAACATGCCGGTTTGTGTACACCAAGCCTGAACTTAGTCAGGATGATCCTTTCCTCTGTACCAAGCAGACACTCTTCTCCAAAGCAACTTACATCTATCATTCATTTTATACAACTGAGCAAGTAAAGGGCAAGTTAAGGGTAAAGGGCCTTGCTCAAGGGCCCAACAGTGGCAGCATGGTGGCACTGGGGATTGAACCCCCAACCTTTAGATCAATAACCCAGAGCCTTGACCACTAACCCACCACTGCCCCAGTCTCTCTGTTAAGGGCCTGATACAGTTCCATATTTAATTGGTTTGGCCTTGTGATTTAATGATTTGTTGACCTGATATTGGGGTATAAAACTGAGACTGTAGCATCTTACATTGCAGTATTTCATCTTTAAAAACATAAATAATGGAAGGTGTCTTTTCTGTGTGCCTGTAGACAGAGAGAATTTGCCTAATTCTATCCTGCATGCATTGGGTATTGCAATGTTGATTAAGATCTGTAATTTTTTATTTTTTTTTAATTTATTTTAATGAATTCTTTTATATCTGTAATTTAATTTTTTTTATGTATTTTTTATTTATTCATTATTTTTCATTTTTGCAATATTTGTGCAAGCAGCCTAGTGCTAGCAGTAGTTGTGTGCAATGTCCAAATGCTGCTGTAGTTCCCGTGCTTCCTTTGGCCTTTTTTTGAGAAAGTACTTTTTTGAGGTTACTGCTACCGAACAATGTTTAACCAGCTATTAAATCCAAGGTTCCTCTTAATTTTTCTGCCAGCACTGACCTACTCACTCACTCACTCACTCATTCATTTGCCGAGCCATTTAATCCTACTATGGTCGCGGTGAGGCTGGAAGCTATCTCAGCTGACACTGGGCAGTCACTTTGCTGTGTTTCTCGTGTTTGTTGTGTTTGTCAGTGTTAGTTTGTGTGTTTGTTTGCAGCTTTCACACACATTTTTTTAATCCCCCCGATGGGGAAATAACACCAGCCACTAACCAGCCATTATAAATCATTTTGCTGACCTTGAAGTTGATCTACAATGACTTTTCCATGTACTCATGTCAGCCTTTGGTCCCAAGTTGCTACCCTAAAAATTTGACGATGAGCTGTTAAGCAGTTTTGAGATAGATGTGCATAGCCACAAAATAAATAAAGAAAGAAAGAAATACAAAAGCACAAACTGACAGAAGTGAAGACAATAGCAGCTACACGATCATGGCTGGTAAATAGTACACAACAATAAATCAGGAATTGGCTCAGTATTTCATTTTAAACCACCTACACTATCACCCTCTCATTCACAGAACTCAAGCAGACAGAAGCCAACAATGTGAAATTTTGTCTCTCAAATTTAACGTCTCACAGTGTCTCAGTGAAAACTTCAAGCCTTTGCTCTTAAAAATGTTCAGCTACCCAATTTCCCAGTATGCCCCTGAGAGAAAATGGTCCAGCTCAACTTATTTCCAACAACTGGCCATTTTCCAGATGTTAAAATTTAAATCAACCTCGAATGCAGTGGTGCATTCCTTGCTCTAGAAACTTGACTTAAACTAATTTTTCATGCTTGCCATTCACAATGAAAAACAACATTTTACCAGAAGGAGTTGGTTTTCTTTGTGATTGTCACTGTGGTTTTAAGGCTTCAACTTATTGTATGGACACACCCAATGGGAAAGCTTGCTTCCAAAACAGGCTTAACTAAGTGCTCTTCGATGAGTGTTGACAGAAACCGAAAATGGAGTATATTCTTATCAGTCCTCCATCTCTTCACTGCAGGGGCATTGTCTCGGGAAACCCAGATGGGGAACAGCATGTCTGTCTCGAAAGGACTGCACTTGAACCATGACCAGGTCCTGTTAAAGGTTAATGCAGGCTAAAAAGTACATGGGACCACACACAGCTTAGCATGATGCAAAGGAAATGCTACATAGATGTTCTATAGTAAAGCACAGCTAGTATTGTTTTTGCCTTTATCAAATTTTATATTGCTTGACATTTCAGGTCCAGAACTGATATTATTAAATAGAAAAGGGCTTCTATTTTAACCCTCTTATAAAAAAATCCACAATTTTAAACATGTAAATTTGAAATGCAAACCTAACCCAAACCAAATTCCTGGTAATAACCCTTTCTCACCGATGCAACTTGGCAAGCGGAAAGTCACGGAATTGCTTCTGCAGGACACCTTAGAGCAACGTGTGAACATCGTCATGTGTATTGCAAGTTGCCGCAGAGAACTGTCGATGCCGCAGCCTTCTGCAGCTACTCGCGGTAAATGCTAACGTTTGATTTTTTTTGCTGCACTTCTGCGTAAAGGCAGACAACGTGTCTTTTCCATAAGATGTGACTCCACTGCCAGCATCACATGACCGTCGTGAACAACGTGTGAACATCGACAAGCACTGTATTGACGATGCTCACGGTGATCATACGTTTTTTCCTACGATATAAAAGGCTTTGAATCTTCTCCTCAGCTATTGTTGCAGAAGGTGGCCAACGTGAGAAAATGTTCCATTTTCCACATCTACACCACAGGGTATTCCTCCTTGAGGTACCGTGGGTATCCTCGTGAAAGTGGTGAGCCGGTGGGAAAGAGGTATGAACTAGCTCTTATGAAGTTATGATCCTAACAACACTGAACTGTGAGATGTTTGTTGTTGTTTTGTGTGTGTGCGTGTGCGTGTGTGTGCGTGTGTGTGTGCGTGTGTGTGGCTTTTGAACTTTATAGCCTTGAAAGATTTGAACAGTAACCTCTTGAAACCCCACTGTCCTCTTAGGAGGAATTATTTTTTCCCACACAATATTGTGTGTATGTCCTTTTAAGAGCCTCATATGAGAACCAATGGGTAGTACTCTTTTGCCAAACTTCCCCTTGTTTGAAGACATTGATCAAGTTTCAAATTGTTGGGTGTTGCGGGACAGAAGCAGTACACAACCTTAATTTTTGGGTCTCAGGAGAATTTTTAAAAAATCATAGCCAACAAAAATAGAAAATCTGGTAATCTTAGTATAGCATTTAATATGTCCTGGCAAATACATCCTGAATTATCTTATGGTTGTTTTTGTTGTTGTTGTTGTTGTTGTTGTTGTTGTTGTTGTTGTTGTTGTTGTTTTCTTTTTTTCTGGTAACTTGAGATCATCAGCTTTGTATTCGAGAGCTAACTGCATGACTATCTCCTATGTAACCCTGAAAGTAGCATTAAACTGAATCAAAGAATTTTCACAAGACTTTATGATGGATGACTCACTGGATACAATGAACCGAAACTGGCTTTGAACTAAACAGAGAGCTATAAATTCATGAAAGCTTTAATGTTTGAAACATCAAACAGATTTGAAGCCTGGTTGATTTGTGAAGTAGATGATGTCACGGCACCTAGCGAGGTGTGTTTTCCTCCCACACTGCAGACGATTCGTATGGCAGGCGACATGGCAAGTTAATAGCTAAGCCTTTATCTGCAGGCCAATCTGTGCAAAGGGATGTTAAGGCAGGTTACTGCAGCCTATAAACGTTTTCATGCTGACGCACCACATGACGAGGAATTAGCAGGCTTTTGGAACTTTGTGAAGCCAAGTTCCAAAAGAAACCTAAAGTCATTAAAAAGTAGCTCTTTCAGAGTCATTGTGCCTTAGCTATTTGGTTCATGAGGTGGAGGCAGTAACCGTAACACCAATGTGTAGCTTAAGGCACAAATAGTGGGTCATAACAAAATTTGCATACAGTCACTATTTCTCTTCATTCTGTTTTTGCTGTGTTGCTTGCGCCAACTGTTCATGCAGAGACGTGTTAAAGTGCTGACTGGCTTCATCTCTTCACTTTCCCCACTGATTATAGGTTTACCCCGTGTTTATTTGCTCCAAACACTTATCACCTTTTCAAACAGATAAATTAATTAAGTTTCAGCAACTTTGCATAGTAGGAGTGTAAACACTGATATAGAGATATGAATGAGTGCTATTACAGATAACCTCGTTTTGGTTAGTGATCAATAATCAGTGAGAATAATAGCAATTTGGCAATTCTTACAAAAAGTTAAGAGGGTTAATGTTAAGGTTAGTGATATGGTTAGAGTTCATACCTTTTAATTACTTTTAATTGTACCTCTTAATGGGGAGAATGCTTGGTTAGACCTAGCACAACTTAACATTGGTCAATCGATTCATTAATATGCTTTATAAATTGTATTTACTTACTTAGCTTCTAACTAAATTAGTTCAGTTTCCTTCTTCCTTCCTGATTTTTGAATCTGAATATATTCTGTTATATTTTGTTTATTTATTGTTATAATTCATGTTTATTTATGTGAACCCTTTTAATAGGCTTCACTTCTTATATTTCCTAAAGTTCATTCATTCATTCATTTTCTAAGCTGCTTAATCCTAATTAGGGTCGTGGGGAGGCTGGCGGCTATCTCAGCCTACTCTGGGCGAAGGCCGGGTAGACCCTGAATAGCTCACCATACACATACTCACGCTCACACCTAGGGGCGATTTGGAACAGCCAATTAGCCTACTCGTCATGTTTTTGGACTGTGGGAGGAAACCAGATACCAGAGAAAACCCAGACAAGCACGGGGAGAACATGCAAACTTCACACAGAAACACAGGAATCGAACTCAGGCCTTCTTGCTGTGAGGCGAACGTGCCAACCACTGCGTTACCATGCTGCCCTCCCTAAAACATATTTCTTTGTTATTTTTCTTTGTGTCAGAGTGCACAGGTCTTATTTAAGCCAAGCCAGTAACATATGTGTATGGATGTGTCTGGTCAAGCACTTGAGCTATTTTCCACTCTTTACAATAGCATAGTGCTAACAAATGACCATTTCACTGTCACAAGAAGCTTTAACCTGTATGTTGACTTCTTCTGTCACACAAGGTCAGTTAAATAGCTCCACTTGAGATAAATAAATTTGTTTTGTCTGTGAAAGTGAGAGGCTGGACAACATTTAATTAGTTTACTCGCACCCTTACTCTTTACCATCCACTGATACACTCTAAAAGAGTTAGCATGCCTGTGCTTGCTCTGAGCTAATTTTCTTTTTCCTCGCTTTTCTTTCACTCTTTCTTTTAATGACAAACGTGCAGAGTGAATGGCGGCTGCCGGGGACAGAAAAGCAGTCAGACTTGAAATGCCAGCTTAAACGAGCAATCAACAGCAAACAGTGCCTGTCTCTTGGTCAGGCATTGCTGGCCTTGTTTGCAGTTGTCCCTGACATCATGTGCTGCCTCCACAACACCTGTGTTTGCTCATTGGCTTTCCATGATCTGCAAGAAAAAAGGCCCTAGTGTGTCACATGGCAGGCAGATAGTGGAGGCTCCATGGGAATACAAAAGCTTTAGACTTTTAGCCCTGTTAATGATTAATGGACACTTTTTTTTACACAGGCTTGTCCAGTACAGACCAAAACATATGTTGCAGGTTATAAGGCATTTCTAAATACAATACTATGTGTAGTATGATAATTCAGATAAAGGAATTAGTAACCCCCTCTTGCATAGGGATATATTAGCAGTTATTCTCATAAGTAAGCCATTATTCACCTCTCTCTAAATTTAAGTACTAATTACAACAAAATGATTTTTTTTAATAGTATTATTTATTATAGAATGCTACTTGAATATTATAACCCAATGTTCCATTGATTTGTTTGTCTTTTCTGTCATTTCACAGCCATTGGTGCAGCTTGCTGACTTCTGCATTTCACAAAACAGAGTTAAAGAGCAGAGTGTAAAACATCACAACAACAATAAGTGCAAAGAGGGACCCATCATGGGGGCAAGAATCCTGCTGCCCTATGATCAATCTATACACATTTTTCAGCTATACCTCTCCTATAAAACATCTGTGTTTTGTTTTATTTTAAAAATAAATTTCATCATAACTTAACAAAAATTAGTGCATTAGTATATGGTTTTCAGTCTTTTCTCTGAATATCAGATGTTTTTGTAGATTTAATACACTCAGCCCTGCAATGGTCTGGCGAGCTGTCACCTTCGCCCAAAGTCGGCTGAGATGGGCGCCAGCCTTCCCGCGACCCTAATTAGGACTAAGCAGCTTTGAAAATAAATTAATGTATGAATACACTCTTATTTATATAGCTATATAAGTGCAATGCATCTAACCAGAAACCATCGGTGCTTTCAGTATTAATTGTTGTTTCGGTTGCAAAGGACTGAAAGATGGACGGCTGAAAAACGCCTCAGAAAATCTTCTGGTGTAAACTGGTTTTAAGAGCTTCAAAGAATGACAAAATTACTTGTGGGTTGCATTAGTGGAAAGGTAACTAGTCACATCACATCATGTTTCCCCTTCACCCTACACTACCATCATCAAAAAGAAAAACCTGAATCAACTTTCACTTCAGTTTTGGTGATACCCACTATCTAGCTGATTGGCAGCAAACTCATGTTAGCATAGCCTAACTAGTTAAAACGTTGTCTAAATATTTACACTGTGTATATATTAGGCATCAAGTGTTAAAACGAGCTATTTGCATAGAAAATAAAAACTCTAGATGGACTTACCTGATACCAGTTCATCTTGTTTGTTTGTTTGTTTGCCTGCTTTTTTTACTTCACATCAATTTGAAGTCATGATACTGAAGTGCAAGATAACAGTGGTTGGTAAAATGCTGAGTTTGATGATTTAGAAAGTGTCTGCCTTTCCTGGGAAGCCTAGGATAAATAAAAACTGTTCAGTGTTCTTAATTTGTAAAATCTGATTCTCAGGTTTGTATTTTTTTTTTTTTTTTTTCTAAAATCATACCCCTAGAAAAAAATACATCTGCTTATAAAATAACATAATAAGTAATAAAATGTACATTTATTACACTAACCACAAACAGACAAAAAAAAAACTGACTGCAATGTGTCTATAATATAACTATTATAAGCTTTGATCATCTTTATACCTCTATAAACTGCACTCAACTCAATAAACCACAACATCTCTTAATTAAATTATAAAGACTGCATCTATGGTTACTTCACTTGACTATTATGTTCCTACATAATTATCAACTCGTGTCATATAAAACACCTTATTTGTGTTTTCACAATGATGTGATTTATGAGAAACCACTCTGTGTAAACACAGGTCTAGTGTCCTTTATGAACTATATGTCAACCATATGCTACAAAAGGGACTGCTACCATTATAATAAATGCTGTGAATGGGGTTGACTACAAAATATACCCTACATATTAGCTTGAGCACTGGATTAATGTGGAGGATCATGGGTTTGAGCCCCATTCCTATCTAGGGCATTTCTCGGTAGAGTTTGCATATTGTATCTATGCTTATATGGGTTACCTCTGTGTCCAAAGAAATGCACATGAAGCTAAATGGATGCCGACTATAGGTAAGTGTAAGAGTTGGCCATTTGATGATCTGGTGAGGTGCTCAGAGAGTACCCCACATTCACCCAGGGTCAGCTGGGATGGGCTCGAGCTCAAGATGACCCAATTTAAGAAAAAAATGGTTTGAAAAATTAAATGAAATTAAATATTTGGTATGAAATCCATTTCTATGCGACCCACAGTGCTTACTATTATCATTTGTTATTTTGTTCACTATTTTGCTATGCTTACAGAAAGGCCAATTACATGACTGCTCCATCTGTGTCTAGCTAGGCACATTCACGAGCAGGTTAAGGTAATATGATATAAAGGATTGGGTTGATATCATATGATTTTAGTGTTTAAAAGTTTGTGTCTTGAATTTTATTTTCTAATCTTGGCCTTTGTTTCAAAATTAGGATATGTTGTCTCAAGATATTTTCCTTAGGGTAAAATAAATTATCCAATATTGTTTATGTAGGCCTATTGTCTCATAAGGGCTAGTCTAGACTAGTACTAACATGTGCCTGAGAATCAAAACAATAAGAAGAAAGGTGGAAGCTCATAAATCTTTCATTGCTTTGTTAAAAATAAATAAATAAATAAATAAAAATTTTAACCATGAGAGCTTATCATGGAGATCAATAATTTTAGAAAGGTGGTAGTTAAGGCTCTGCGATGGCCTGGCAAGCCGTCCAGGATGTACTCTGCCCTCGCCCAGAGTTGGTTGAGATGGGCGCCAGCCTCCCTGCGACCCTAAAATTCACTAAAATTCACATAAGTGTCAGAATAAATTAGTTTTGAGCAATTAATGGAAAGAGAAAATGCATGATGGATGAACCCGTTTTTTTCCATCTTTCATCATTAAAATGCTCTATTATATGTGTGTGTGTGTGTGTGTGTGTGTGTGTGTGTTGGAGAACATGCACACTCCACACAGTAAGGCTGCAGAACCTTCTCTGATAAGTCTAATCTTAACAAGTAGAAATGAATGCAAATAGATATGAACTGGGAATTCTATTTACTTCTGTCCATATTGTTGATCAGGTTTGTTTATGGTAGAGAATGTGGACCAGCTCAAGTTTTTAAAACCGTTTGCACAGTGAAAATCCTTTCAACATGAAGGATGCCCATTGTGTTTCCTGTCTGTTGTTAAATAAACCATATCATTGAAACTGAACTGGATGTCTGGTTTAGAAGTCTGAAACTACAGTTGCAATTATTAACTCTGGTCAGAGTTACAAACTGAAGTGATATTTGATTATTTTCAAGTTTTAACTTGGTTCTCACCCAATTACAGGAAAGGGGCACATGATATCCACCAAGAATCATCCAACATCCACAAGTGGTATTATGCAGATTTCCAGGTGAGAAAGTAGTGCCATCTTTCCCACCAAGAGATGACCATGTCCCAATTTTTTCTTGTAGGCTTCTGGCTATGGATAGCTGAGACACTGTCGAGATTTGAACTCAATGTTGTGAGATAATAGAGTGAACACTTTTTAGTTGCATAAAGAAATATGAATCATGATTATTTTTTTCTCTCTCTACAGCTAAAACTACATTGCTGAAACACAAGGGCACAATTGTTTAACTCCAGTTAAGTTGGTTATTTAACTGAAGCACAGACTTTGTTAATGCCCATGTAATCCTGTAGATTCTGAGGATATATAGAAATCTGAATGTTAAAACAAGCCAGGACATTTCTGACTCATCCATCCTACACACCCAAAGAGCCATTGTGCTCTATGCCGGTTTCTACAGAGCCTGGCTTTCAGAGTGGAAAACTATTGCACACAAAGAGACCATAACCAGCAGTGACAGGCCTCTTTATAGCTTTTCAAAGAACATCCTTTAAACTGAATGAGAGACATTATTAGGATTGTTTACAAGATGTTAAAACCACTGGAAATGATATAAAAATGTTGCTTGGAAGGGGGCACAGTAAATCTATTTAAGGAAATATTTCTCTAAAACAAATATGTAACAATCCAGCACAACTATAGCACTTCAAGGTTTAGTTTGGTTTCATCACTACACTTGATTCAAAGATGAAGACATAACTTGTGGAAAGTTAATCTCAGTCAAAACTTTATATTACAATCTGTCTGTGTAAAGTCTTCATCAGGTAGCTATTATTTTATTGATTTTATGGGTTATTTGATTATCTCTGGTTATCTCTAAATGATGTCATCAGTTCCCAAGTTAACACGAAGGAGTATTTACACCTAATTGCTGTAGTGTTCCAGATGTTTCTGCTTAAATATATTAGTCCTGGTGCATATGTAGTTTCCCACTGTGTAGGCAATGATTTTTATGTAAGCCTTTGACACCTCCAACACAAATCTATTAATAAATAGCATGAATGTATCCAAATCTTATACCTGTAAATGTTAACTTGGCTATCAATGGCATAGTTCTGAGAGTACACCCTCCAAAGTCCACTCATTTTGTTTGCTATATTTCCTCAACCAAAAGGTTTATTACAAATCGTATATAATTAACCATAAAATAAACCATAAAAATCTAATTTTGGTTTGCTCTTTTTTTGTTTCTACATAGTATATATTAAAACTTTGTATGAGTTTAAAACCACACATGTGCATGCTGTGTAAGTTGGGCATGCTGAGCTCATCTGCCTCTGTCATTTTTAAAATATGTAAAAATAAGCTATAAACACTGCTACCTCTGAGCAGTATATACTAAAACTTTGAATGAGTTTTAAAAAGATGCTGTTATGAAGTGCCCTTATGCTCTGCTCACAGAATGCACAAAGCTCATATAAAAAATGCTTAAAATATGACAAAATAAACTCAAAACCATGATTTAGTTTGCTTTTTATGTTTTCATGTACCATAAACTTAGACAATTATTGGCCTTAGATTCTGAGGGGTCGCTGAACTGAATAGGCTATTGTAATGTATTCGGTAACATCCACCTCACCTTCAGCGAATCATTGTTAAAGATGAAAAGCTGCAGGTATAAATCCATCATCAGTGAGATATCTAACAGTTTCATGTGAGTGAGCAATGGAGAGTGCTTGGAAGAGCTTTAAAAAAATATGGAGGCGTCATTTGCAGTTCAGCTCAAAGTCTTGAGACGAGTGGAAAAGTGCTGTAAGGTGGTGAGCTAAAGTGGCATAAAGTGGCACTGATGCTTGAGGAAGACTGGATCCTGGCATGTTCTCACACACACACACACACACACACACACACACACACACACACACACTCATACACATTGGTCTTACTAATATTGTCATGACAGACTTTAAACTCTGTTTAATCTCAAGGTCACCTGTGAATTTAAACTTAGCATAAGGAATCCTATCCCTAACATCCAAACATTTAACTTTTTACTTAGAAAGAAAAACTCTAACCTTAGTACCCAATTTCAAACAATAATCACCCTGACTGATAAGGCTGACTAACGAGCTTAGTATCCTATCTTTCACTATCATCACTTATCCTAACCCACACTCCCTAACTCTACCCCTTATTGCTGAGCTAACTAACCTTAAACATGGTAACTCTTGCTTTAGTAACCCTGAAGCTAGGTTACATTGTGGGTCTGCTTACACTGTGGTTAACCTAGCTTCAGTCACCACAGTGCATGCATACTAACAGAGTAACCTTAGCTTTAACTACAGTAACATTAACCAGCATATCACTGCATCCATGACCCCAGGAACCCTAACCACAGTACACTTAACCCTAACCTCATGACCCCATCCCTAACCTTAGGACATCTTTCTATCAGCCATCTCATTTCATTCATTACTACAAACAGAATCCCAAAACAGAACTAGTGCGAACCAAGTCCATTACCACTTCTACTGGCACTTCTGGGCCTTGATTGCACCTTCTTGGGAAACTACAAAGCTAGAATTCTAAGGATTTGGGCCTACTAAGTACCCATGGGCCAAAGGAAGCCAGTTGATACATGAGGCGATGTCAAGGTGGAAGGGAGGATTGATCTCTTTTTTGTCCATTAAACACTCTGATGTGAACATATAGCTGTAAAATATCTTTGTAATTTGTGTCAAAATATGTATTTATACGAAAATTAGCACAGCCTCTAAGATAAGCTCTAGCCAGTTTCAAAAGCTAAGCTAGCTGTTTCGAGCTAGGTTACAGCAAGGTGTAACGGATGGGGGGACAGCGTGTAATGGATGGGGAAATTACTGGGATACATGCACAATAATTGAAATGCAAATCGACATTATTTCTCTAGGACAAACACTTTTCTTATTTTATTATTCAGAATATTTATTCTATTCTGAACCGTCAGAATTGCACAGTATAAAAAATACATAATTTTGTGGATTCACCAGTGCACTTAATCTATATGTGATATCATGGCCACATGGTATCATGGAAGGTGGGTTTTAACAGCTCAGAGCAGCTGTGACCTTACAGCAGCCAACAAAAGGAAGGCGATGCTAAGACTCTAGTTTCAATTCATGGGAAAGCTGCTGGCATGCCATTGTGACTGGCCTTCTGCTGGGTAAATAGTCCAAACTGTTCAATCCCGCTCTTCCATTCTTCCCTCGGCACATTGTTTGTGTCCTTGCATTTCATTCGGCCGGGAGAAGACCGCTCAGAGAGCCGCTGAGCAAACAGTCCAGTGAAGAAGGCTGCCTTCCTTCTGAATTCCCAGGAGAGCTGGCATTTGAAGTCGTGGCTCTAGGCTGTCAAATAGACAGCACAGTTTATGTCAGGATGCTGAATTAATCACTTTAAGCTGGAAAGGCTGGTCACTTTAATCATAGCTCTTCTGTGAAATTGGCTCTCATGGATTAAAAGTCAAATCATCACCTCAAAACTGGGTGGCCAACACTTTATTAAGTAATAAAACAAGATGGAGCATGCTATCAATGGGGAAAAAATCAATAATGGGATGGAATGAGGATATTTTCTTGTTGAATCACTACATTTTGCCAGCCATCACAAGGGATTAATGATTGGACCTTTTTGTAGTTGGATGTTGTGAAATTCCAAAAAAAATATTCCTGTTATCCCTTACATTACAGCAGCAACAAATAAAGCAACAAATATACTTTCTCGTTTAGCAAGACAATAAAAGTGCAGCTTGTGATAGAGAAAGCACAGAACACAGAGCACAGAACCTCTGTCCTGAAAATTTTCAAGGAAGCGCAGGTGAATTTCCGTCTAACTGGTAAAATCTAAATAAATGCCCATTACATCAATAAAGTAGGGACGTTGGTGAAGTGGCTGGGTGTAGGGTTCATGACTGAGAGGTTGTGGGTTCGAATCCCGCCGGAACCCTGCCATGCTAAGATCCCTGGGAAGGGTATTATCCACAAGTGGGCCTCTGTCCACCCAGCAGTATTAATGGGTTCAAGTAAAAATACTGGGAAGGTAAGCTGCAATTGACTAGCATCCCATCCAGGAGGAGTTGAACTCCTAGTCGTTTACACTGCGTAAGCCGAGGATAAGCTTCGGTTTGATGAGCCAGTTGGCTCGGATGTAAAACGCCCAACAGACTTAACTTTACCTTACCTTTTATATAATAACACAACATAAAACATTATGACACTGGACGCAATTTGCTTAATGATCAGGTAAAATCTTATTAAGTAACTTATCAAAAAAAACTTGAGCATTTCCTTTAAGACTGAACCACTTCTTTGTGAGGCTATTGTTCTTCGTCTTGTAAAGCAGTGACATGTACAACCTTCCTGGTGTGGAGAGAAAAGCTGCCAAATTTATGAGCTCTGAAGTGGACATAGGTTACGAGGTGTGATCTATTTTTTTCGCCACCGTGGTGTGACATTCCTGCTTCTGCTGAGGTCTTTCAAGGCTGCCATTTACAGCTGGATGTTCATCTCACACAAGGGTCTGTGTCAACAACCGCTACTGCACAGCCTGAGAAGTCTCAAGTAGAGCCAGGCCTCAGTGTAAAAAGAGTGAGAACTCCACTCACATGCCAAAAGAACAAACAGTTCATCCTGGAAGGTACTGGTATTCATCAAGAGCTAGAGGCATGGCTGATGAAGAGATAATTTAGGGTGAAAACAAACATCACTGTATAATATATAATAAATAATATAATAAAACGCACCAATATCCACCAAGTCTGAGGCAAATAATTGTTTTAGTACATGGAAAAATAAGAAGAAAAGCAAACTGATTCAAGATTGTTATAGAAATTTGTATATTTTAGGCATGATAGTGGCAGGTGAGCTCCTCACACTCCATGATCAGAGCATAAGCACAGCTCAATAACAGCATCAAACCCATTCAAAGATTTATTATATAATATGCAGAAACATTTGAGGTGGGGAGGGGAGGGGGGGGTATATTTAAAACACAAAGACAATTTTGTCAAGTTCTGTTAGTATTTTGGAGGATGGCATTTTGTTGAATTTCTAGGAATTTAGAATCCTTGGTCATCACAAGGGACGGTGGTGTACTGATTAGCACATCCGCCTCACAGCAAGAAGGTTCTGAGTTCAAGCCCCAGGCTCAGCAAGGGCATTTCTTTGTGAGTCTGCAAGTTTTGTCCATGCTTGTGAGTTTCCTTCAGATGCTCTGGTTTCCTCCAACAACACAAAGACATGTTCATTAGGCTTATTGGATATTCTGATTATGAAACACCCCACCTTCACCCAGAGACAGGTGGGATGGGCTTCAGCCTCCCTGTGAAAAGATAAAGCGGCTTGGAAAATTGACCACAGCAAGCCATGAGTGTTAATCCACCTTTCTGTTTCAACCGTTATCCACTCTGGATAATGTGTATTAATCCCCAGATAGTAAACCATTCCCATGTACTATTACAATACCCTATACATAGATCATATAAAGTTCATCATTGTCATGAAAATAAAGAAGACATGCATTGTTTCACTAATGGTTCTTCTTGATCTCATCTAAATGAAGTGGCCTTAATATTGAGAATTTTTATTTTATTAGCTTGAAAATGTGGAACAATATAATGTATAACAGAATAAGAGATATGTTTATATATAATTTATTATTATATAATATATATTTTATATATAATATATATTTTGGCCCTGTAAACATCCATTAAATTTATGACCTAGATTTATTAAATAGATATTTTTTTTTTTACCATATTACTGTTGGACTGCTTTTGTAGTCAGAAAAAGGTTTTTAAAAAATCCGCTATTGAATATTTTTTAATTCTGTAGCTTATGCACTAGGGAACATACATTACATTTTTACAAAAAATTGTTGGTGGTGTACATGTTTATTCCAAAAAGGCAGAGCAGCAAACCACAGGTTCATATTTATGTGCTAGTTCTTATATGTTATATTTTAACAGCTAATTCAAAGAGACGTGCATGTGGGATGTGCCACAGCATCAAAATCTGTTATGAATTTGTATTGTAGACAGAAGGGCCGATATTGGACGAAATTAAGCAAAAATATTTTTGACACAAATTTCCATGCCTTACTAAGCCTACCATTAACACAGATACTCATATTTTGTTTGCTTTTCATGTCGTCAGATAACATTCATTTTTCTTTTTCCTTTTAAGTTAAATAAATTTGTACTTAAATGCAGCTTATTTGAAAATGTTAGAAATTAAGAGCTATAACAAATATTTACATCCTATTTGTAAAATATTTTTAAAACCCTCTCCTTTTTCAGAATTCTGTATCACTATACAGACATTTGCTTCTTGGTATTCTATGCATGCTGGCTAAAAAAATTGTCAGGGGTTCTTTAATTTGCAAGCGTGTGTTTTTTTTTTTTTCTTTAAGTCCTGTTGTATTCATTTGTGAGAATAAACTAATAATAAATAGAATGACCATGATGAGTGTGAGTCCCAAAATTACATTGTGTTTATACCAATTTTTTACATGTACTACTTGTACCACTACACCACCATCACCAAAACCACCACCACCACTACTACTACTACTACTACTACTACTAATAATAATAATAATAATAATAATAATAATAATAATAATAATAAAAAATAATAATGATGATGATGATGATACTACTACTACTACCACTACTACTACTAATAATAATAATAGCTAATCATGAGTATAGTAGTAACAGAAATAGAAATTTTGTATGTGTTAAACTTACCTTAAGAGTTTTAGTAGCAATTTGAAGATCCGTCTGTTGAATAGATTTTGTCAACTTGCATCGTAACAATTAAATACAAGGAGACACAGGAGCTACGCCGGATTCACACTGCCAAGTGCATTACAACTCTTCTGGCTTTGAACGTCTGAGGCCTAAAAAGCAGTCGGCAATCTACAATAACCGTCAGCACTTAAATCATTTTATTGCCCAGACAAAAGGATGAGCCCTGGTTTCACTGTCTTTTGAGGTGTGTAGAAGAATTTGTTGTTCACACTGGATCCAAGAAAGTAAAATCTATTATCAAAACATTTCATATAATTCCTAATATTACTCAAATTTGCAGAAAGTATGAAAGAGTAAAATATAAAAATTTAATTAAAAACTAAATTATTTAGGTTTTACGAAATCAAACATATTATTTTGTTGCTATTTCATTTATTGAATTGATTTCAAATTAAATTCTATGAAAGCTTAAAACTTTGGTTCAGACTGACCTCCTTTCCACACTTGCCAAATCACATGCTAACAATATATTACACGTTTTCCTTTCAAGAAAAACTGTCTGGGGTGTGGTGGGGATGTGGGGGTGGGTGAGAATGCATTCTATGGAAACTGTGACTACGTAGTCAGTAAACAATATTATTAAAACAAATTTATAATCAATATCGACATTTGCGTGCTCGCCATATTCAAACTTACTATATTTAAATGACAATAATCACAATTTTGCTTGAGAAGAACCAAATATCGCAAAATTCAACAGGCTGTAAAATGATAATAATTAAAACAATTAATTAAATAATAGATAAATACATAAACAAACAAATTAATAAATAAATATAAACAGATTTTTGACTTTTGAAATTAGTAAAAATGAATGTAAATTCACTGAACACAGCGTTCATAGAGTTCGAACTTTATATATATATATCTATATATATATAGAGAGAGAGAGAGAGAGAGAAAGATAGATAGATAGATAGATAGATAGATAGATAGATAGATAGATAGATAGATAGATAGATAGATAGATAGA
>JBCNYG010000017.1:5416053-5433773 GCA_039654305.1 Porochilus rendahli | reverse complement strand
TAAAGATAGACACATCGCTGCAACATCGGTAAAGATAGACACATCGCTGCAACATCGGTAAAGATAGACACATCGCTGCAACATCGGTAAAGATAGACACATCGCTACAACATCGGTACAGATCGATTCATTGGTAGGGATTGGTACAATACAAAATATTGGTACAGTACAACATTTGGACACATCAGCCTACCATCGGTATCGTGTGAGCCCACCTTAAGTAACATTTCCTGGTTCTCTCTTTGCTTTCCTTTTCAGGGAACTGCTAGTGAAGCGGCTTTAATCGCGATTCTCGCCGCTCGCTCCAGAATCATAAAACGGGTTCAAGCCGAGCATCCTGAATGGACCGAACTGCACATCATGTCTAAACTAGTAGCCTACACATCAAACCAGGTGAATTCACATACAGAACCTTCCTGGTTTGGTTTGTTTACCTCCCTTGTGACCCCACTCCTTCACAGGATGATTTATCAACCCTATGCCAGCCATCACAGCTGTGTCTTTTTGATTGCCAGGCTGATGCTGGCAGGCTCGGTGCTGTATTTAAACAACGTGGCAGCTGGAATGTGTTTACCCAGGGCTGTCCTTTTAAACATGGTGGCTTACAGCCCTGTATACATGGAGCCGGCAGTACAAGCTCCTGATACCGGACATGAGTAAATAGACACCCAAAATTTCAGAATGAATGCTCGGCCATAATAGCCCATTTGATGAAGATGGCGCGCAACAGCCATCTTTGAGTTTGACTTTGAGTTGGTTCGGATGTCTTCTGCAATGTCTGCGGCCTTGGAACGAGGATTTTTCTGCACTGCATCTTTCTGATGGTCCGCGTCGACCTGGTCCGTGGATCCGTGGTGGCCTTACCTTCAACTGGTGAACTTTTTCCGTTGACAAAGGCATATTTAAATAGTCTGACATTTTTTGCTGGCTGATGCCTCCATCTGACGGACCCACAATTCCACCTCTCCGAAAATCGGACAGTTCTTGAGCTCCTGCTTGCATAACTTTAGCACAACGTTATGCACCCTTATACAGCAGGCTGACTAGTGTTCATTAAATGTACGTCCAGCAAATTCATGATGAAATTTTGGGTGTACTTATGTCCGGTCTCTGTATGTACAGAGCTGGCGAGTCTAGGGTTAACATCCCATTCCTATAAAGATACAGTATGTCTCTTTATTAGGACGTACACACCTTTAGGTAAATTGCATACATTTTAATCAGGAAAATTCTTTAATGGCTCAGAAAGTTATTTTTCACCTCACAGGCTCATTCATCTGTCGAGAGAGCAAGTCTAATAGCAGGTGTAAAAATAAAAAAACTCCCCACTGACAGCAAGTTTTCCATGAGGGGAGAGGCTCTGAGGAACGCCCTTGAGGAGGACAAAGCAGCGGGTCTCATTCCCTTCTACGTAAGCATATTACTGCATCATTCTTTTTAAAACAAACATTGAATTTCTACTCAGCAGCACTTTAGGCATTTTACATAAAAGGATTCTAGGTTTTCCTGTCATTTTTTCTTTTAGTTTAATCCCTTTTGATTAGCAGTAAATACTTCCAGTACAATATTTATTCATTTTTATTAAATTCCCAGTATATATATCGTTAGATAGAACCCCTGGCTATGTTCTGTAAACCCATGGGTTATCCCAGACCACGTCGAGTTTAGACAAAGTCGACAATGGGTTGACAAAGTGATAAAACTGTTTCACATGAGGGAATTTTTTTTTAAATCCGTTGGCCTCCTAATGAAACCCGCCATCTTCATTTTTGATCAAAATGAGAATATGCATGAATATAAATTAAGATGTCCCCTCTGCATCTACTTGAAAAAGCTAGTGGCTCCGTCTAGCTGTTTTGGGGTAAATTCACACATTGTCAGACATGGAAAATGGTGTCGTATCCTGGCTCTTAAGCCATGAAAAAATAGGAAAGAAAGCCATACTTGGAAAGCTACATTTTTTATTTTAACAAGGAAGGCACAACTTATCAATCCCACCTTCCACATTGTTTGCATGTGGGGAAAACCCGAAGCTAGACCGGTGCCATCTTGGTGAGACCACTGTTGAACGTCATGCTCATAGCTTACAAAAAGGGGGAGACGGAAATAATTACATCAAAGGAATACATTTCATTTGAAAGCCACCCCCAGCCCACCCCACCCCCAAATTTCAGCTGTGCAGAGCTTTTTTTTTTTTTTTTAAATAATTAAAAATATCAGTGAAATAATTAGTAAAGTTAGACGAATATTAAATTTAAGATCAGGGTTTTCAAGCTGGGTTTTAGCTGCTCCATTCTGAGATCTAAAAGCAAGGTGGTCTCGCCAAGATGGCTGCCACTTGGCTTCAAAATTGGTAGGTGTTCCACTGCTTGGTTGAAGTGAAAACCTAGTGAAAAACTAGTGGTGCTCCTCCTTTTCAGAATGATCCCAGTGACATCCACCATCTCCTGTAGACATCCTCCTTAAATCTGCTCTTATGGAACATCCCAAATCCATCTGCTGCCACAGCAACAACCACAGCAGTACAGACATTTCTCATTTATACACGCTGCAGGTCTACTCAGCAGACTATTTCTGAACTGCTTACAAATAATCTGAATAATAATTCACACAGACTACTAAATGTGGGAACGTTTTAATGCAGCCAACCGGCGTTTGAAGTGAGTGTTCAGGTCCCTGGTGAAATCGACACAGGTTTTACTACAGTTGTTCTTCCTGGACCCAAGCACAGCAGCCTTTATTTTGGCGTAGCGAAAGCTATGCTTTGTGAATAAGCCGAGAGGACACACTGAAGCATTGATGCACGGTCTGAATCAGACCAGCCCCTCGCTAAAGAAATCCTCTCAGACTAAATGAAAAATGCATCCGGATCCCTCCATTAAAATGAGGCAATAATCTCAATTCGAATGAATGCCCTCCTGATCCACGGCTCTCCTAAGCCTCACCATCCCGAATCACTGTCAGGCGATAGCCCTCCAATTCCAGTTTTGCGTTCTCACCTTGCTGCCACATTTTCCAGTTGTTTTAAAATCCATATTGTTTCATTTTCGTTTCTTTTTGCTGCTCAAAAGTTAACCCCTGCATAGAGAAAGGAGAAGCCGCTGGATTTTGAGGGGAATCTGTGCCATCTTTCACCTTGTTCAATTAGTTTAGCCTTCATATCTTCCTTTCGACGCTTGTCCCCTTCTAATGGCGCCGAATGTTCAGCGATCATGAGCAATTTCTCTTTTACACGCATCCACGGCCTCCTGCGATGGAGCAGCAATAAACTCCTCTACACCTGACATGATCACGTACACTAACAGACCGTTCATCCTTCATTCATTTTCTTAAGCGCTTAATCCCAATCAGGGTCACGGGGAGGCTGCCGCCCATCTCCGCCAACTCTGGGCAAGGGCAGCGTAAGCCCTGGACAGCTCGCCAGGTCATCGCAGGGCAACTTGCATACCAGACAAATAAAATACAAGAGAGTACCGAGATACCCATCACCCCTCAGCGGTTTGGAGTTCCATGTTAACTACCTACATCCGCCCACTAGGTAAACTCCCTCCTAGTCTTCATGCAGCTAGTTGTGGTGGGTACTTATGCGCTAAAGACCACTGGCTTAGGAAAGCGACTAGCAAGCTCACAATCCTCCCAAAACAATTGGCGTGCTCCCAAGCAAATGCTTCACAGCACTACCAAAAGATGCCCAAAGGGGAACGCCGCTACGATCTCCAAGGAAAAACTCCAAAACAGCCACCTAAATGACCCTATTACCCAGTCTGTGGTAAACAAACACTCCTAAAAACATACACATCTCACTGGCCTTGTGCACAAACTCCACACTTCATTTAGCTTACCTTACACCGCCAGCCCCAGATGTACCAGCCCTTCTCCCTGGATCAAAACACACTCACACACACACACAGGCGAATAAAAGCCAAAGTAAAACAAAAAGAACCAGGAGGCGTACCCAGCACTGCGTTACCGATCACAGCCCTAAACCGATTTACACCTCGCAGCCCAATACAGATTACAATTCAATGCAGGTGGCAGAAGACCCAGGCCGGAGATGTAGAAG
This sequence comes from Porochilus rendahli, assembly GCA_039654305.1. NCBI lineage: Eukaryota > Metazoa > Chordata > Actinopteri > Siluriformes > Plotosidae > Porochilus > Porochilus rendahli. Next base: position 5,429,710 of record JBCNYG010000017.1, on the reverse strand, counting down.
GCCGGTGTTGGTGGAGGTAAGAGAGAGACCAGAGAGACAGGAAGCTGGAGCTTTTATATCCTGTAGAGCATTTGGCCCGGGTGCTCTCGATTAGGCATTTGAAACGTTTCAATTAGGAAACACTAGACCTACATCACTGTATCGTCGCCAGGCAGCGGCCTAGCAGGGGCCATCACGGTGCAGATAGCGGGTTTCATCAGGGGGCCGACGAATCATTATTATTTGGGGCAATTGCAGCTCCAAAATGGCGAACCAGTACAAAACAGCACCTGAATTAAGGCATTTTAGTTACATTTATAAGCAAATCAAGCTGATTTATTACGCATTGTTACGGAATTATCAACCTTTCTTTGGAGGAAGGAAATCATTGCCATTTTTGTTTTGTTTTGTTTTGTTTTTTAATAACTTTATAACTAAAAAGTGTTAAATCTACAGAGGTCATGTTGTGTGAGCATTTTGTTGTTGTGATCATCTGAGCTTTCTCCAACATATTCTTAAATGCTCACTAAAATTCCTTGCCTCCAGTTTTGCGCCACACTGGGAACGACTCCATCTTGTGCGTTTGACAGCATCACTGAGCTCGGACCCATATGTGAGTAAAGGTTCCCCTCCTTTCCTTTGATTTTTGTTCTGTACACACATCAGGAATTGTGCCGCCGTCTCCGTGATCAGGCCGGATAAAAAAAGGAATAATAAATTCACGGTGTCTCATCAGAACTTTTTGAAAACCTAAATACGGCAGACAGGGTTTTTTTTTGTTTGTTTGTTTGTTTGTGTGTTTGTTTGTTTGTTTGTTTTTAATAGAGTAATGATGTGACTGTCGAAGCCCAAAAGCTTTTAAAACCTTTTAACTGCAGGTAAAGTGACTAAAGCTGGGAACCTGAGGTGACTTCCAGCAATCTGTTGAAGATATTTTTTGATAAATATCAAGAATCTTTAAGAAGTATTTTTTTTATTTAAATTTTCCGTTTCACAGTACGCCCCAGATACATGTAGTTCCGGCTACTACTGATCAAAACACTTCAGAGTGTGAGATATCATAATTTCTTTTCTCTCTGAATAAGAGCTAAGCAATGTAAACAGTTTATTGAATCTTTCCTCCCATTTTCTCCCCTAATTTTAGTCATATCCAGTTTCCACCCATCAAGTGTTGTCACATGACCATCACCGACCAGGGAGCGGCGTGAGCAAGCACATGCCCCCTCCATGACATGCGATGTTGCCACCCGCCTCTTTTCGAACTGCTGCGCATGCATCATATTAGGCGGTGGCCTAACACACTCGAAGGGAAAGCGCTATCCACCCCCTCGTAAAAATGAGCTCATGATTAGCTGGTGATCGCTGTGAGTGACAGGGAAGTGAGCATTCTCTGTCCCTCCCTCCCGTGACAGCTCGGCCAATTAGCTCCCATGGAGTCCCCGTCACGGATGGCTGTAGCATCTACCTGGATGCGAACCTGCGATCTCCGGGTTGAGAGTAGCGCCACTCGGGAGCCAGCTAGTGATGGTTTTTAAAAACTGTGGGGTTGACCATTTTTAATTCTGAAACTCTGAGCCACTGTCTATAGAACAGCAGCCTTGCGGTTCCAAAAATCTTTAGAAAATAGAACTATTTCAAACAGAACTAAACCGATCTCACAATCTCAATCATCTAACACGGAATCGCATTGGATTTCGATGGATGGATGGATGGATAGATGGATGGATGGATGGATGGATGAATAGATGGATAGATGGATGGATGGATGGACAAATAGATGGATGGATGGATAGATGGATGGATGGATGGATGGATGGATAGATAGATGGATGGATGGATGGATGGATGGATGGATGGATGGATGGATAGATGGATGGATGGATCAGAAGGTCTGATGATATTAAAGCTACCCAGAGAGCTCTGTCCAACACAAAACTAAAATTATGTATCATCATGCAGAATTCAGTTGTTTGTAGTTCTGTATATTGACCATCAGCTGACCATAGTGCGTCCTTGCCTTGTTTTATGCTAAATAATAAGTATAAAATATTTGCTATTTACTTAAAAATTAGGATTGCAAATTTGTTTCCCAGCACCAGAAGACACTGCTCCCTCTTCTGTTTTCTTTGTTGTCTTGGTTTCTTCCTCTTCTTTTGCCTTCTGGAACTTTATTCCACATTCAATCTGCCATTTTCCACTAGTAAAAGTAGAGGGTTCCACGAATCCACGGAAAAAAGGTCTCATTCTGAGTGCGTAAAAACACCATGATTCACAGAGTATTTATACCCTAATCATAACATACTAAAGAATATGTAACAATTATTTACTGGACATCCCCAGAGCCCGAGGGGCATACTTGATTTAACATATACGACACAGGAACATACGTAAAAATCATCTAAATCAGATTATAGTTTTTTTCTAACTTTGTGATAAACGCATGAGCACCGAGTACACACTCGAGCAGGTGCATAGTAACAGCCATCTCTTTAACCCTCTTTGAGAGTTTTAGTACATACTACATGGAAATATACGTTAACCGCACTCTGGAAAGATGTGTTTTTAAACTTATTCTACATTTTAGTGCATATATTACATGGAAACACAAGAAAAACAAACTAAAAGCAGGACAACGATGATGCCACTTGTTCCAAGTGACTTAAAAACTGTGAGTGTCAGTCATGTGTTTGATGTAGCCATTATTAACTTGGAATAATGTTTTTTTTAAGGCACACATTGTGTATGTAGCAGGTCAATCAGATCATTCTGTTCATATGGAGATGCTGTGTGATGTTCTTCTAATCCAAGTTTGGGTAACTATAGATTATAAATTATTTTTTCTATTATGAAATGATAAAGCAAACCCATCCAGCTGGTTTCAATTTGTTGCAGAGAGTTACATACTGAGGAACTGATCTTCCACATCAACCAGGGTGTAGGGGAAACAAGCACTTGTGAAATACCTTCTTCCCCAGAGATTTACCAATCGCATGCTCACTGATGATGCTGCATATATTAAGATAACCAAATTTCATATCAATTTAAATAAAACCTCCACCTGAATCATCACGTTCTCACTTCTCCAAATAAGTATGGGTTTTTTCCCAACTGCCTGCACACACACACACACACACACACACACACACACACACACACACACACACACATACACACCATGCACCTTTTTTAAGTGCCATGTGTTACAAAGAAGAAAGAGGAAACAAAGGTTTAGAAAGTGATTCAGCTAATGCTGTGGCAGCTCACAAATCTTTCACCTCGCTTGAGTGATCAGGAAAACACAGCAGGAAGCACGGCTGACTGGATGAGAGCCGCCGTGACGCCGAGCTCCGTCACCAGGAAGGAGGAGGCCCAGCGGGAGACACACAGCTACAATGACTCCCACCCTTGTACTATGAAATACACTAATGTCCTTCATGGATTAGGGTCTTTCCCTTGACATCTGAGTCAATTTAGCACGACAATTACTTTCAAAGCAATTGTGTGTGTTATGTTAGTATTTCCTGAGTAACATGGGAAAAACCACGTTCCACTTCACTGTTTTGTCTTCTTGAGGAGAATACTAAAAATTGTACAACACTCTGTTACCCCTTAATACATTGTTACCATGGGGACAGAACTGGACAGGTCCTGTTCTCCAGTTACACGCCTAATGCTTGCAATTTAAGCAGTTTTAGTCACCTTTCCCACATAATACATTTTTGTCAATCGTGTACAGCATGATTCATCAAGTTGCCCCCTTCTTACCGACATCACAATTTGGTTTATGATGCATCCTGCTTAACCGTAATTAATCTTTGCACCACTGCCAAATGCATAATTTTTTGAAATCGTACTGTGTTATGAAAGCGTATATTCATCATGGGCTTGTTGTGGTGTGTCTTAACAGTATCATATTCATTCCACGCTGTTTTGTACTGGCTTCAAGACCTGCATCAAGCCACGACTCCCCTACGGTGCTAATATGATGCTCGTAGGAATGCACTACAAACTGCTCCGATGCCAACAAGACACCAGAAATAAAATTAAATCAGGCAGACATGTATGTGCACAGTTCACCTGCCCATTCCCTGCCAGGTTTAAAATATATAAATATAAACTATTAACATCTTGTTAAGTTTGATTTTCTTAATCTTTCCGCATATTACAAAAATTCTGAAAAGGGTTTAAAGCGATGCTGTTATGCAGCTCTTTATTTCTTTGGGAGATCACCTGCATCCATCATTAAAAAAAAATCTAATAAAAATGAAGCATAAAAATTTATTATTTGTTTACTTTTTGTTATGTTTCTGTAGGGTACTATTAAAACGCCGGAAAGGCGTCGTTAAGCAGCTATTTGTCTTTGCACCTGACACTGGACAAGCCATGCAGTCTGCTTGGAGGAAGTGTGGTCTCTGTATCTGTTAGTGCCTGTGAAGGAGGTGTAACCTCTGTATCGCTTAGTCTCCATGAAGGAGGTGTAACCTCTGTATCGCTTAGTCTCCATGAAGGAGGTGTAACCACTGTATCTGTTTGTCCCCATGAAGGAGGTGTAACCTCTGTATCGCTTAGTCTCCATGAAGGAGGTGTAACCACTGTATCTGTTTGTCCCCATAAAAAAGACAGGATCACTGAATCTGTTAGTTCCTATGAAGGAGGCATCATTTCTGCATCTGTCCATCTCCATGAAGGAGGTATGCTCTTTGTATCTGACGTCCCTTTAAAGGAGGCGTGGTCTCTGTATCATTTGGTCCTAGTGAAGGAGGCATGATCTCTGTATCTGTCCATCCACATGGAGAAGGCATGGTCTCTGTTCCAGCCCAAGGAGCCATGAATTCGCTCTCTGCCAGTACCAGTAAAAGAGTCATGGATTCTGCACCCGTCTGTTCCAGTGAATGAGGTTTTGCGTCTGAATCTGTTAGTTTGCATGAAGGAGGCATGGCCCCTGTACCTGTTAGTCCCAGTGAAGATGATGACTTTACTGCATATCAGGTCCTTCTTCTCTTGCTTTTTTAGCAAAACATAAACTTGAACTTTCTGCAACCCCAAGCCTTGTTCACACTAAAGTTTATTCAACTTCCTGATTTATAATACAGGGCCACTCTAACAATTGATCCTGTCTTCATGCGCAGCAATGTTAAACACACCGACAAACTCCATCTCTCTTTAAACCTTCTGCCCCTGTTATGATTGAGATCAGGAGCGTGTCTCAAATCGAAAGCTCTGAGCTTACTTTCAATATGATTTAAAAATCCAGAAAATCCAAAAGATGCTGGTGTGAAAAACACACCTTATTGAAAACGTTTTAAAATGCAATCACTGAATATAGTAAGAAAACTGGGGACCATGATTCAGTCATATTCAATTTAAAGAACTATAAACTATAATTGACTAAATTATCTTTAAAAAAATACATATCGATGTAAAATTTTAAGTACATTTAATCTACATTGGGAAACCCTGACAATAAGCTAATAATACCATTTTTATTATTATTAAAGCAGAGATGACTGAACATGAATTCATCAAATCTATATACTGACATGCTGTTACTAATTCATACTGTGTAACAGTCATGTTAACATTCTATTCAAAAGAGAGGAATGATGTTTATCTCATGTAGCCACCCAAATAATGCCCTTGCTAAAGTGCTATTCTCACAGTGAAACCAAAAAATGAATGAATAAATACAGCCGGTCTTAGGCAGCATTCAGTCAGTGGCGATCCTGAAGGTTAAAAGCCCTGGTTGCTGATGTGTGTCCATCGTTACCTAAACCCACACATACAGCTGCATTAGCATCTCCTTGGATACCCCGGAGAGCTTTACCTGATCTTTGGCCTGTGTAACCATGGTAGTGTTCTAGCATGCACGCACGCACACACACACACACACACACACACACACACACACACACACACACACACACAGTCACAGAGGATGTTACTAAAGGAGTTCAAAGTTTTTGGGCAGAAAGCAGACCATTTTTCCATTCTTGATAATAATCATCAAGCTTTCGAGCCAGGGTTTGAAAATGACGGGGTCATTAAATCCATTAACAGCTGACTAAAAGGGTCAGAGAGGGTGATCAAAGCATTAAAACCTGGCTAATGGATAAAGGGAGCAGGGTTGTGCATATGCGTGTATGTGTGTGTGTGTGTGTGTGTGTGTGTGTGTGTGTGTGTGTGTGGTGTGTGCAGGCAGGCATTAAGAGACATCTGCATGTGTGTGTGTGTGTGTGTGTGTGCGTGCGTGTGTGCGTGTGTGAGAGAGGGAGAAAGATAGATAGAAAGAGCGAGAGAGAGCAGCTATCGTGTTAGTATAGTGTTTTGTGATTTGTTTTCTATGCAAATATAATCCTAGAGAATACATTTGAAAAGTATTATAATTCAGTAAAATGTAATTCATCCCAGAGTCAAGTTTTACATTTTTTGTGCCTTCCCTCTGGATGAGTAGTAACGTCAACAACATAACGATTATTCACCAAAGGCGATTCTTCGTTCATGTCAGTACGTAGTCAGAGAGAGTTAACCTTGAGGAATTATTCAATTCAGTGATATCTGCTGAGTCTGAGACAAATAATTGTTTTTGTATATACTACACAGGAACATAACACAAGATTTTTATCATTTATCATTATATATTTTAAGGGTCAGGTGAGCTTTGGGCATAGAACATAAGTGCTGTGTAGCTAACAATATCTTTTAAAACCCATTCAGAGATTTAATAAATGCTTCATGGAAACATAAGTACACCCCACTCTGCAAGAGTCTCTTTATATTTGTTACTTTTTTTAGTGTGTACTACACAGAAACAAAAGAAAAACAAACTAAACCCGTTTTTTATGGTTAATTTTTTCATATAAATTCATAACAATGATAACACCGACTGGTCCGAGTAACCGGGAAAACCTGTGACTGTCTGTAATTTTGATTCAAGCTCTATCCATTTAGAATTATAGTGACTATATAGTGACTCTCAAACCATGCCGTTCCAGGGAGTGTATATTAAAATAAGTTATCGCGTCACCAACCCACAACAGTTTCCTTTACAAATTACTCAAGCCTCTGAAAGAACCAAAATGGGTCTAGAACATAAGGAGTGATGACATTCATTCATTTATTTATTTATTCATTCACCCTTATTAAGCACTTTATCCTGATCAGGAACACTGCCTGAGAGGTGGAAATAAAACCGGGATAAACAGTCAGTCCATCAAAAGGAACTAAACACACACACACACACACACACACACACACACACACACACACACACACACACACACACACACAAAAGAGAGAGAACATATAAAAGTCAATGTAATGAATAGCCTGAGCTCAAGATTGAGAGGTCGGAGCTGTGAGGCTAATTCTATTTTTAATGAGAAAAGCTACAAAAACAATTGTAATCATCTTATAAACCATTTAAACAGGGCGGGAGAAGGAACATTTAATATCAGCACATGCCTGGCATACAAATAGCAATCAACAGAATCATGTTATAGAATATCTGCAAGAAAAAACCCAGTCACACACACACACACTATGTCCTAATGTTATTATGGATCAGTGTGGACGTCTGTTCAGCTGTAACTCTATGACTATTGATTCCCACAATTCACCATTTGGCTCAAAGGCAATTTTCATAATTTTCTCCAAGACTAATTAACATCCAGCATTGAATTACCCTGACACGTCTCCCGGTCTTATTTCCAACCTGAACATAATGTGTTTACTAGATGAATCTTTAAAACAATTAAACAGGGAATGTGGAATCAAATCATTGCTGCTAAACAATTCAACCCCCCTCATGAAACAGTCAATTAGCCCACTGGTGTTATAATGTAATTACTATATCATAACATAAGGAACAAATAAAGCACAATTGAGTGAAGTGGTATAGACAAATCAAACAATACAGCACACTCTGAAATGTTTATCTCTCTGAAACCACATTAAATTGCTCACAATAACAATTTTTATTCACTTTACTATTTTCTTCTTCAAGTAGTTTTTTTTAATAGTACAGTGTTAATGAGACTGTTAATGTTATGTTTCAGACACACACAAAAAGCATCCTATGGTGGAAAACGTAAATGTGCAGTTTTACTGTAACAAAACATTGACACTGTAGATTTGTTCTTCTCCCCTATATCAACAATTTCACACAATTTGTTTGTTAAGTAACAAAATCCTATTTAAATTTGCTTATCATTAGGCTTAGGTTATGTCAAGTGTTTATTTCCCAGGTCTCTGTAAAATGAACTGTGACGACAGATACAATGACATGAATTTTTGTTTGTTTTGTTTATTTAGGACTCTTACAGTATTAACTGAAATACAGGCTCAGAGCAGGGTGCAGCCACATTATGGCGACTGAGCAGTTTGGGGAGCAGTTTGGGGTTAGGTGCCTTGCTCAAGAGCACTATAGCCATGAAGGTGGAAGAAGGAAAGGTTCTGCTCAATCCCCACCACCACACACTTTTCCTGATGGTTCAGGAATCGAACCAGTAACCGTCCAATAAGTCTAACCATTAGGCCATGGCTGTCCCCAACTTTGAAGTAGTGCATTAAAATAAACCTGCAGCTTATGGAGTGATGTTGATTCCAGGATAGGAAAGGATGTGAAGACTGGGGAAATGTTGGACTAGTTTCAGTGAGTACCCAGTCAAGTCGCCAATCTAATACCACTGGATAAAACAGTGATTTTACACAAATTAAGCTGCTGTTTTTAATCCTACTTCTGTGCTGAAGAAAACGTCTTACTCTTCTGCTAGCTACAGTTAGCATAACGTCGGCAATTTAAAAATATTTTCCCACCAGTAAAACAGCAGCATGTATGTTTGGAGGTGTGGCACCAGTGTTTCCTAATTGGTGGCCAGGGGAGTGAGTCCTTCTTTTCCTCCACCTTCACTAAAGTGCATGTGAGTAAAGTACCTAATACCCCATGTGCTCTTTTGTTGTTGTTGTTTTTCTGCTCACTTTGGATGGTTTAAAAGCAGTGTTCAATTTTCCTTGTGGGATCAATACAGTATAGTAAAAAAACACACCACACAAAAGAGTGACATGAATTCACTGAGGTGTTGTAGTACTAAACAAAAAAGAGATTTGTTATGATTTATTTTCACATATTTTACCCATTACAGTGGCAGGCCAGGTGAGCTCTATGCATTGTAAGTTTTTTAACTAATTCAGAGTCTTAGGATAATACACAGAAACATAAGAAAACAAAAGAGATTTTCATAATTTTTTTTCTATTTTTAAAGCCTGCTCCATATGACTGTGACAAACTGAGTGTCCCTCATTTGATTCAAACCTCTTTTTAGTCATTCAATATATTTTCTCATTTCTAATTGGTGGAAAGCTCAGAAATAATTCTTGATATTCTTCTATAAGCCGAATGTTTTGCATCATTGACATTGATAAGCAGAATGATTACTGCATGATTGGTACACGCAACATAGTAGCATGACGGTCTACACTGAAAATGTATAAAATGAATATTAAAAAAATAATTTCAGGTATAACTATGACTATTATTATTTCACTGAATAAAACATTACTTGGTGTTAGAGGTCGTTATCCACTAAGAGGCCAAGTAACAACCCCTTGACTGAATAAATCTTTGTATTATACTTCAACTCATCCAATCATTTCTTATCCAGACAGCAGACCGATCAGATCGCAATGTTCCCGTGTAGTATAATAACTAATGTTTATTATTTTGAGAACTCGAGTATATACTAGATTTGCTTAATGTTGATTTGTAAGTAAAATTAGAATTGCAGTAGCAAAAATAATGATGATATCACACAAAAACCTCTATTGGCATTAAGTACAGTAGAATAAGCCATAACAGGTAACAGCTCAGTTTTATAACTGTCCTTCACCAACTCATTGCTCACCATCATTTCAGACAACCTCGACACTCGCAACACACCACACCAGCTCAACAGCACAGACCTTATCATATCAACCGATAGCACTCAAACACAGTCAGCTTCCTGTAATACTATTATCATATAATAATAGTGTCATTTGAATGTTGTCAGACAACATGTTATCAGAACCACATGAACACGATAAGTTTTCCTGTTACAAATGTATACATTATACATTATACATTTATACATACATTATATACTTACACATACAGTATACATTTATCAAGTGTATTACACTTATTCATAAATGATTTATTTTGAAAAAGAATAATTATCTCAACGCTTGACTGTAGACTTGTGTTAATAAAAAACAAACATATTAAATAGTAAAAAGTAAAAAAGGGAATAAGAACCTGACAGTACAGCCTCAAAAAGTCCCTATAATTCCATTTACAAAAAAGATTCTAATGAAAATGAATGTAACATCAGTGACTAATGTTTTAAAATCACAGTCCCCAGCTTATTTAGGAATTCATTCACTCATTCATTTTGTAAGCCACTTAATCCTACTTAGAGTCACAGGGATGCTGGCTCCCATTTCAGCCGACTCTGGGCAAATGCGGGGTATACGCTCAACAGCTTCCCGGGCCATTGCAGGGCCAACACACATATAACCATTTGCACTCACACTTACACCTAGGAGCAATTTGCAACAGTCAATTAGCCTGATGTGTATGTCTTTGGACTGTGGGAGGAAACCGGAGTACCCAGAGGAAACCCACACAAGCATGAGGAGAACATTCCAACTCCTCACATGAACGCCTAAACCTGGGAATCGAACCCAGGCCTTCTTGCTGTGAGGTGGACGTGCTAACCACTACGCCACCATTCCACCCTTATTTAAGAATATTAAGTATAAATTTGGTAGATTCCAAATCCTCACAATTTTTTGAATGTTTCGATATTTTTTTAATATTTAGCAAAATTCATGTTTCATTTCATTTTCCAAGCTGCTTTATCCCTCATTTTAGTCATGGGTAGGCTGGAGCCCATCCCAGCCAACTCCGAGCAAGGGTGAGATACACCATAAACAGCTACCCAGACCATCAGACGGCAACACAGACATACAACCACTCACACTAACATGCACACATAGGGAAAATCAACACTATCCAATTAGTGTAATATGCATGTCTTTGGGCTGCAAGGTGAAACCGGCGAACCCTGAGGAATCCCACATCTAGGTGCACAGGAAGAGCGTGCAAACCCAAAGTTTGTGATTTGTCATTTCCTATGAATTTTATTTTGACTTTATTTATAGTTTTTATTCATTTGGAAACTGAAAATAATACTTGTCCATTCTTGCTTGATAAAGGATTCATTCTGACGAATAAAAAAGTGCATCAGAACTGGACTGTACAAAAAGGTGTCCTGGTCTGATGAAGCACATTTCCTTTTATATCATGTCACATCAAGTCAGCTGTGTGTGTGCGTCACCTAACTGGGGAAGAGATGGTGCCGGGATCAACTACGGCAAAAAGGCAATCCATCAGAATCAGTGTAATGCTCTGGGCAATGTTCTACCAGGAAACCTTGTGTTCTGGTGTTAATGCAGATCTTGCTTTGACAATATCACCTAGATAAACCCCTTCACGGTAACTGTGATGGCAAATGGCAGTGGCCTCTATCAGCAGGATAATGCACCGCACTGCTACACTGTTAGGGAATGGACTGTCATGCAGACTCCACGTTGTAACTTACAGAAATTAAAGGATCTGTTGCTAACCTCTTGGTACCAGACACCACAGCACCAAGTGTGGTGAAGTCTATGCCTTTAGGAATCACTGTAGTTTTGTTGATTCATTGGGGAGCTAGGTGGGTTTAATGTTATTGTTGATTGGTGTACTCGAAATATAGCATTTTGTACAGTACACCTTCTGAGTAATGTGCAGTGATGATAGAGTCAAGTGGCACATTTAAAACATTGCTGAAATATCTTACTTTAACCATGAATGGGCGTGCATCTTTTACAGCGGAAAAATAAATATTTGATCTGTTAGTGATGACATCAATACATGAACAAATCACCAGGACTACTCAGACATCAGCTCAGAGAACAGACATGTGGTTTCACACACCGGTTCAAAATAGACTCCCGGGCTATTCTGGTGTTTCACTGCTATCTCATTTATGGTAACAGTTCTCCTGCACTGCTGAGGCTGAATAATCCGCTCAGGGCTTAGCAACGTACAGAGAACAAGGGGTAAGTGTGTCCAGCAAAGCAAGCAACCGGCTTCCAGGACTCTAGTGAGTACCATCACTGACCTGGCAAGGTTATAATATATATACGTCATATAATATGTTATAATATAAATAAAAAATAAAAAGGTATAAACATGGTACTATATAGTGCACATAAAGGAAAAAGAAATAGTAAAGAGGATGTGCTCGAGCTGTTTAAGTAGAGAACGCTGTATGCAATGACGTGCCACAGTGCACAGTTGCTTCCTCAAAAGAAAAAGAAAGAAAAAAGAAAGATATCACGATAGAGAGTTTTGTTGAGGTGTTGCTAACAAATACCAATAAGGGGTTACTGTGGATTCAAAAGTGTTTTAGAACTATCTGTCTAATCTCCAACACTTGGTGGCCTTATTAAATTTTTTAAATCAGAAAATCAATTCCACCCAAATGAGGATTTTTGAGTCTGTTTCATCTCAAGGTTTCTTCCTCATTGCCTCACTGCCACTGCTGCCCATGGGAGATGTGTAGGGTTTGTAGACAAATGATTAAATTCTTTACCAAATTTGTCTTTACCGTATGAAGCTGCTTTGCGGCAACGTCAATTATAAAATATGCTCGACAAATAAAACAGAAATCAAATGAATTGAAATCCGCACATGTACAAAAGTGTTGATTAAACCGGACGCATGGATAAGCTAACTTGAAGCAGCTGTATTTACGACGTAGTTCACTTAAAAATGTAATATGAAACCCCCCTGCCCTAGCCCATCCATTCTACAGAAGCACCATAGAGAGAATCTTGACCAGCTGCATCTCTGTGTGGTGTGGAGGCTGTAGTGTTTCTGACTGGAAGGCTGTGAGGAGAGTAGTGAGGACAGCAGAGAAAAACACTGGGACTTCTCCCCTATTCAGGACACTGCACCCAAGCACTGCTTGTCTCGGCGATAGCAAACTTACTTCGTCTCATATTCGAACAATCTTCTTTTTAAATGATTCTTGTATTTTGCACTTCAAAGTCCCCTGGGCAAGGTCTTAACCACAAGTACGCCTCTTTCCATCCAGCGGTATAAATGGGTACCAGTAAAAATACTGGGAAGGTAACCAGCGATGTACCAGCCTCGAACTCCTAGGTGCTTCATGCTAAGGAAACCGGGGATAAGCTCCAGCCTGATGAGCCAGTAGGCTTGGCTGTAAACGCTCAAAAAACTTACATTACTGAAAGCTTTTCAGCACGTCACTGCTTCACGGATTTGAGCAATTGCAATAAAAAGGTTTAGATGACTGAGCCAGTGGCTTCACTGTTAGTAAGAGAATTCTTACTCTTTACATTTTCATGCGAGAGCTAACTGTTTTAAAACAGTCATTTTCAGCAGATATTGTGCCAAATAAAAAATGGCAATTTTGGATGGCATCACTTAAAAATTGTATATTTATAACCATTTATATAACTTAAAAAGAAGTGAAGTGTGAGTGAGTGTAGTTTATCAGTTCAGTCCCCCTGCTCTATATCCAAAAAAAATAAGTGTCAATGTGAGTGCTTTTTTCTTTACTCCTATTAG
>JBCNYG010000017.1:5366341-5383284 GCA_039654305.1 Porochilus rendahli | reverse complement strand
CTCCAGTGGCCCAGAGTCGGCTGAGATGGGTGCCAGCCTTCTCACGACCCTAATTAGGATTAAGCGGTTCAGAAAATTAATGACTGAAGTAGTAGTAGAAGTATCAGTGGTAATAGTGGTAGTAGTAGTAGTAGTAGTAGTAGTGGTAGTAGTAGTAGTAGTAGTAGTAGTAGTAGTAGTAGTAGAAGTGGTAATAGTGGTTGTAGTAGTAGTAGTAGTAGTAGTATAATATATGTTAATAAAAATATCATCATTGGTTCCACAGCAGCAAAACTTTATTTTAGATAACCCTGTTGAGTCACACAATGTTTTCATTAATATTTTTCCATAACAGCATGCAATTGTTATTGTTATTTCTTACCGATTGCTTCTAGATATGTTAATACAACACAGTGAGTAAACCTATTGGATTTTTGCTACATTTTCTCATCATCGTTCTAAATTGTTCCAAAGCTAAGCACTGAAGGAGAGGCATGTTTTTAAAGAATCATGTGATTTCAGCTGGTTCTTTTTTTTAGGTAGAAGGTCATGTGAATGACCTGTTGCTGACTCTGCTGTCTCCCCACATTATTAATCGGCCACTATGTTTGCTTTTGTCTCCTAATATGCACTTGAGTGCTCAAAGGAATTTTATGAAAGAAATAATTCAAAGACTGATAGCTCTGGTATGTGATGGTGAGATTATGCAATTATTATTCATTATATGTTTGCTCTGACTATATGAATGGATACGCTTTTTACAGAACTATGGGGTGGAGACCGAAAATCTGAAGACTTTGGTTGGTCGGATGAGAGCAACATCTAATAACCTACACAACTGTGCTTCAGAGAGGAGGAGAAGCCCGTCGCACGAGAGCAGCGCTTCAAATAAACCACCCAATGAGTTCCTGACCGCTGTGGTGGAGCTTATAGGAGCAGCCAAGGGCATGCTGGCCTGGCTGGACAGGTACATGAGAAGACATACTGATATTCAGACACACACGGTCTGTTGTCTGAAAAAAAAGATTTATTTGTAGATAGTTAAATTTGCAAATAATTACATTATTTATCACTGCAAAGAATTTTTTTTTTAAATACCAAAGAATATATTATTATATAATATATATAATATATTATTAGTATTGACAGATGTAAAAGCCACCCACTTAGCTGTGACTGGCACAGCTGCAGACATATGACTATAAGAATAACAGGAACAGAGGCCACACCTCTTGTTCTATCACAAACACCAACAATGTTTCCTCGGACTTGACCCTACATGCCATAATGTGAATCTGAAGCAGAAATGCTTGTCTTTGATATTAATGAAACCTCTGTCTATTCTCTTCATCCATCAGGACACCTCTGACAGGCATCAGTGACTTCACCTCCATCAAGAACAGGATCATCCAGCTGTGTTTGGAGCTCACCACCACTGTACAGAAGGTCTACATCCTGCACAAGCTCTATTCATATTGTACACATAAGACCATCTCAGAGAGTCTTTAACATAACAAATTCTCAAGATAAAATACGTTACATACGTCATATGGCCAAAAGTACTGGGACACCTAGCCATCAGAATTTTAGTAGCACTTACAAATTTTTATTATTTGTCATTTGAACTCCTTGATGTGTCTGATTCTTTGAATGTAATAATTATTCATCATGGCAAGCACCTGGGAGTCTGGTACCATCATGGCCATGTTTGCAGAAGAATTTTTCAATATGATGCTATATTTGCTACAATATTGTTTGTTTAGTTATAAACAAGGTCATTTGATTATTTTTCTGTAATAAATATAGTCTTGAAAGTGAAATTAAGTCTTTGCGACAAGACTTTTGTCCAGGTGAAAAAGGGAATGTTTATATTTAAGAAGCTGAAAAGATTACAAGAAATTTCTTTCCAATACTGCTGCTAGCACATAATATTCACTACCATCAGAGGATTCTTTTAAGTTTAACTTTGTTTAGATCCAGCAAAAATGCTTCCAAGGATACATGACTTCACAGGATCAATACTCTATACTGCAACCACAAATAGAGCACAGTACTGTGTTCATGTACAGTATTACATACAGTGTAATCCTGGTTGAAAGTAGGACGAATATAACACAATGTAATTGACCTACTGTAGCTTTGTGATATTACATCTTACCATACTATGAATCATCATATCATTTTCCTGTTCTAAACTCTCTAAACACTGGACTACTGTCTTTCAAACAATGCAAGCCACCATCTCATCTAAATAATATTTATATAATATGATAGTGCAGTGGTTAGCATGTCTGCCTCACAGCAAGAAGAGCTGGGCTTGATTCCCAGGCTTGGGTGTTTCTGTGTAGAGTTTGCATGTTCTCCCAATGCTTGTGTGGGTTTCCTCTTGGTACTCCAGTTTCCTCCCACACTCCAAAAACATTCACAGTAGGCTAATTGGCTGTTCAAATCACTCCTGGGATGGTTGTATGTGTGTTGAAAATGAATGAATGAATGAAAGAATAATATGATGATAATATTCGGTTGTCATGGTCACTGATTTAAACATTAGAAATTCAATAAAATTCCATCCCAAAAAACACAAAAAATGCTATATGGGCTTCAAAAGAGTTTCAAAATATGCTGTAATGGAGTGCACGTGCATGTTATGATGTGAATCCAACACAAACAAGAATTCTGTACCAGAGAGCAATTTTCCAAACAGATTTTCTAATTACCATAATATATTTTTGTCAAGGCCACAACTGAACCTGTAGTTTTATCACAATCTACATCACTTTCATCTTATTTATACAAGTCATAATTAAAAATAGAATCGTTTCAGCTTTAAGGAGAGATGAGAGATGCTGCTGTGCATTTGTTTGCTTTTGCTGATTTGTTTTTGTGCTTATGATTCCTCATTTCCCTCCTGTGGGAACTATCCAGTGATGTGAAAGTTCATTACAGACTCTGTCTATAATTCCAGGACTGTGCTGTGTATGAAATGGAGGAAAAGATACTGGAAGTGGTGAGTGGAACACCTCTTGCTTTTTAAATGCATACCCTATTGTTTCTTTACCCTCATTCCATCCATCACATCCGTACAGTACAGTGTACACATTATTGCTGGTGCATATTAAAGTAACCGTCTTCTGTTCTTGAAAATGTGAAGCTGAACACGAAAGCGTGTCCTGCTCTATTGTTTAATCAGCAGAGAACTAGGATGTTTTCCTCAGGCATGTGCCCGGGTATCCTGTGTTACATAACTTAGGCTCTGTAGTCCGTCGCGTCCTCAGATTGACACAACTCTTGATTCAGATTAAGTTCGACTTTCCCACCACAGATAAGCTTTGATCCCAGCCGACATTCCAGGGATTCCAGGTGCCGAGCATTTGTACACGTCTGACTGATTGTGCATGTTTAAATAGATCCAGAAAGGCAGAGAATTGCAGACTATTGTTCCAACAAACCCGAGCTGCGGTGTCCCACGGAGTCAAACAAAGCACTGTCAGCTTCCTGTAACAATATGTCTCAGCAGGGCCTCGTGACCATAGATTGGTGGGACAGGAGAACATTACTAATGACAAGGGCTTAAACAAAATTCAGTTGAGAAGTTATCGATCTTGGCTTACGCTATAGGCCTGTACCTAGTGCATTAATTGCGTAACCTCCTAACAGATAAAGTCAGCAGCTTAGACATACTTATTTCAGCTGTCTTCAGTAAAGCAGGTCTGGTTGCCAAAGTCTGACGCAGATAAGCTAATATTATTAAGCAGGAAAAGAAAGAAGAGGAAGATAAATTCTGACATACTATCTGTGTACAATTGCATTTTGCAGATGTTTATTAGATTCAGTTATAAAATAAGATTGTGCTGGCGGCTGAGTATTTTTCATATAACTCAATCTGGCAACCCTCAACTATTCCCTGCTCCTCCCCCAAGCATTGGGCAATGTTAGTCCTGCCCCAGTGGGCTTCTTGTATGTACATGTTATTCTTCTTCATCTACAGATGTTCTCCATTGTAGAAAATTTTATTTTTATTTAGTGGTGTTTAGTTACATCATACCACGCAACCTTCGGTGTGCTTTGCCACTAGCATAAGTTAGCTAATGACAGAGGCCAACTAATTAGCTCACTAGCACATAGTAGTTAAGTCTTTAAAACATGCTAAAAATAATTAAGACACAACAAAGAAACACTGTATTAACAATTAGCATCGCCAACAAACCTAAAGTTTAATGGCTTCCAACGATTTGAGGAACATAACCACTGTGTCCCGAACCGTGATGTCTAAGCTAACAAAAAATTTCAGTTTCTCGTGTGGTGAAAAGGAATCCTCTTTTAAACCTGGTGAAGATGACTGCAATTGAACATAGCATTTGTTTAAGGAATGTAAAATTGTAGACCTATATTTGTCCATTTTTCTGGTTTATAATGAAGATGGCTGTTCCTCTCAGGCTCGAGTTTTAACTGGAGTCTGTGAGGCGACCAGGAGGACAACCTTTGACCCCTTGAAGAGCCGAACTACCTGTCTGGAGGAGGTCCACATCACTGACGTTAAACCAGCTGACGGGCTGGTAAGTGATTTCTGACAGCACATGCATTGCAGGCATTACTGAGATTATTGCTCCAGTAATTTCACTGAGATATTGCATGTTTTTTTAAGGGGATGTACATTAAATCCACATACGATGGCCTGCATGTGATCACCGGAACCACAGAGAATGTGAGTGAAAATAATCCTTCTCAGGACAGATGTTTAATGCCAGCAGTGACATGTTCTTCCTTTAACACTTCAGGCTTTTTACTGTCATCCAGCTAAATGTGAATCTTATCTCAAGCCTCGCTCTCTCTGTGTAGTCTCCTGCAGACAGAACACAACGCATCCATGCCGGCGACGAGGTGGTGCAGGTCAACCAGCAGACAGTGGTCAGTCCCTCAGAGGTTTTCATGCTGATAAAGAAAAGGGGATTTGAGAAAGAAAATGTTTGGTGCTTGGAACTGATAAGATAATTTTGTGATATTTTGGGTTTTATCACAATTATTTTATCACAGTGCACGGATAGTTTGGCTAAAAATAACACCTGTTTCCTTCTTTATGCCACATTAAGTGGAATTCTGGGGGACTTAAAAGGTAGTGTAAACTAATTGCAATTCATTTTAAGAGGGCTGCCGCACACTGGGGTGCCCAGAGAGCAGTAGAAAGTGGAGGAAGGGAATGTGCAGCTCACTCCCCCCGCTGCTACACGTTTAGTTTACCGTTAGGTCCCAAACCTGCTTCTCTAACCATTACGCCATGGCTGCCCCCAACTCACACATTTTACACTACAACTCACACCTAGGGGCAATTTGGAACAGCCAGTAATACTAATGGGCATGTCTTTGGACTGTTGGAGGAATCCTGAGTACCTGGAGAAATCTCACCTAGGCATTGGGACCGAGCCCAGTCCAGGTCTTGAACCAAGGACCCTTTTGCTGGATGTGCTAGCCACTACACCACCATGCCACCTGTTTTGTGCTGTTATGTCAAAAAGCCAATAAGCAAAACTGTTTGAATCACTGAATAACATCCTACTTGGATGCACTGTAGTCCAGTGACATGTGTTTTACTCTATCCAACGTTCATGTTTTGTCCTAATGTATATAGAAGAGATGAATATAAAAATCCTGCTTGGTCTGTGTTTTTGTTGCTAACTCTGATTACATTGTTGAGGCTGGTCAGCATAATTCCATTAGCTTAGATACATAGAATAGTTTTACTTCTTGTGACTGTGTTTTAAGACTGTTGTGGTGTTTCTCAGGTGGGCTGGCATCTGAAAAACCTTGTGTCCAAAATGAAGGAGAATCCACACAGTGTGCTGCTCACGCTAAAGAAGAGGCCTTCAGAAACGGGCAACTTCACTCCTGCTCCACTAAAGAACCTGCGCTGGAGGCCTCCAGCTGTGCAGGTCAGTATTACTCAGACATAGATTTAAGCGCTGGAAAAAAGCAGAGCTCTAGATAGGTGTATCTACTGATTGGCCAGTCGGTATGATGTTGGCTGACTCTAAGCAGATCTTGGATTTAAAATGAATGGCTGCATAAATTAGTATGTTTATTATTAACATTTATTTTTAAGACAGGAATAAAATTTTATATTTAACTTAATATTTTATTAAGTTTTTTAACATTTAATATTTAATTTTAAAATTTCATATCAATTGTAAAAAGCGCTATACATATAAAAGTGAATTGAATTGAACTTTTTTATGAAGGGCAAGGCGCACGCTTTATCAGCATTTCTGATATTCACTACACTTCCCAGCAGTCCTTACACCTAACCCAGTCACATGACATCCGTCACATGTTCACTCACATCTGATTCACATGCACTTGCTTACACACTCATGTATATAAATACTTTGTTTGGTTAAAATCTTCGCATACTATTTCTCTGTGTCACTTGTTGCCAATTATTATCAAGTCTTGTTATTCTGACACCCAGTTTTGTTTTCCCGTTTCCAGTGACCTGCCTCACCTCTGACACTGTGTTTATGTGTATGATCTCTGCCTGCCTTTTCAACCATAATTTTGGTTTGTCTCTACTGTGCTGTTTGAATGACTGATTGACCTCTGCCTGTTTTGTCGACTTTGCATTCTTCTGTTTAATCTGCTATTTAATCTGCAAATGCATCCTCTCACTCTCCCGCATCAGTCCAAATGTGACAGTGGGTAAAGTTAATTCTTAGTTCAATCCTGAGCTCAGGTTACAATCTGTGTTTTGTGGTTCGGTACACGTCTTTCTCATCTCCGCATGGGCTTCCTCCAGGTTCTCCTGTTTCCTCATACTTTCCAAACAACATGCCAGAAGAAAAATACAATTGATGGAAGACAGTACTACACAGCTCACTGAGTATTCATTTGTAATACTCAGCACATTTATAAAGCACCTGCCTGTTTTGCCTTGTAAACTACACCAGGCTTGTCTCTTGTGGCCATGCCGTGAATGTTATCTCTTGTTGTCTCTTGTAGGTGTGGCATGCACAGCTCTTTCAAGTTTCGATAACTGACAGGGGGAAAATTATATTCTGTCTACTGACTGTGTAATTTATATTTATCACTGAATTATTTTAAAGTTACAGTGAAAAGAAAAACAGACACGCATGTATGGGAACTAAATGTAAAGTAGGAGAGTAGAGAATACAAGGAACTTCAGGTTACCCTTAGTGGATTTGTTTAAGGAAATTAACTGGCAAGAGTATTATTTCATTCCATCTTGAGTGATTTTAATAAGTAATTTGGAAATGAAAGTAGGGAAATTAATTGTCACTTGTTACTTTGCTGCTTGTTTGCAGATTTAAAACTTAGAATGATGGTCATATTCTACGATAGTTTAAAGCATGACTGGGAGACTGTATATGCAATTGTATCTAAACAGTTCCTTTTTACCGAATAGTGATATATAATTATAAAAAGCCAGGTCACTGTGTGGTACCTCACGTCATCGAGGTGCACCAGGAAAGCGTCCTTAGGAATGAATGCTAGTTTAAAATCCCCAAACTTTCAATGAAATACCGTTTAAGTGTTTATAGTTAGTATCTGTGGTTTAATGATGTTCTCATGCAGAGCGCTGGCTGTGTTAAAATCATTAGTGGCCGTAGTGTTAGCACGTCTATCTAACAGCGAGAAGGTCCTGGGTTTGAGTTCCGGACTCAACGAGAGCATTTCGTTGTGGTGTTTGCATGTTCTCTCCACACTTTTCACACACGTTTCCTCTGGGTGCTCTGGTTTCCTCCTGCAGTTCAAAGACATGCATATTAGGCTGATGTACCAAATCAGCCCTAGGTGTGAGTGTGAATGATCGATGGACTGGCAAGTAGTCCAGGGTGTACCCCGCCTTCGTCTAGAGTCGGTTGAGATAGGCTCCAGCCTCTTTGTGACTCTAGAAGGATTAAATGGTTCGTAGAACGAATGAATAAACCACAGCAACCTCTTTAAGCTCCACCCCTGACATGATAAAAAGTAGGTTATGACAAATCATATCATTGAGCCATCAATAGGATTTATGCAGTGTGATCAGTTTTTAGGTAGTTAATGTGTTTTAGTGTATCGTTGATCGCCTTTCCATCTGTGATGTACTGATAGATACGTTTTGTTGGCTGTCATTTCATTGTTTTGTTTCGGCGCAGAACAGAAATAGAACCGAAATTCCCTTACCACCCAGGATGGATGCTAATGAATGGCTTTGTTAGCATCTCACACAAAAGACAATGAGACCCTTAACACCATGAACTCATACACAGACCCACACTCAAGTGAATTCTCTCTCTCTCTCTCTCTCTCTCTCTCTCTCTCTCTCACACACACACACACACACACACACTAGAAAACGGACTTTACACATGACTCATAATGTGGGTACACAATGGGAGTGTGTGTTGGAGAGATGGCGGGTTCCTTACACTTCAGGATGTGTGTTTAACCCTGATTAAGTTTCAGCTCTAAATGTCAGGAGGGTATTGGTTTTGTTAAGCTCGGTTTAGTGCTCTCTATATACATGTGGTCTTCACATACATTTTTTTAAAAGGTCAAACTTGGCATCAGATCCCAGAAAAGCACCCTGATCACTACTGGCTGCCTTTTTTTGTTGTTCTTGTTTTGGGTGTATAAGGTTCTTGAGTTGTCAATGTGGTAGTTATTAATCAGAAGTGCTGTTAGTACAAATATAATGAAGATATTCAACTGTGCTAAGAAATGGGCTTCTGAGAATCTCTAAATATACTGTGACACACATGTAACCACCCAACACACACACACACACACACACACACACACACACACACACACAGGAATAGTTTCTGTATGCTGACTCTGCAGTGCACAGGAACACAAACACACATAGACACTTCTTCACCACTATTGTCATCTTCCAGTATAGCAGGGATACACATGGTGTTATGTGAAACATTATGAAACAACAAGGTGGTGTGATGTGGCGTGTTGTGAGGTAGAATTACTGGTACCATCCCAGAATGTATTATTTTTCCTATAATAGAACATCCCTCTAGGGAATAAGAGTGTTTACTTTTCCTATACCAATGCAATTTCCTAACAAAATCTAAATAAATAAAGAACAAGTTATTGCACTCATTATGTATTTATATTGCATTTAAAGTCATTTTTTAATTTGAAAATATCATATACAGGTGACACGGTGGTGTAGTGGTTAGCACGTCTGCCTCACAGCAAGAGGGTTTTGGGTTCGATTCCCACGCCTGGGTGTTTTTGTGTGGAGTTTGCATGTTTCCCCTGTGCTTGTGTGGGTTTCCTCCGGGTAAAAGACCAAGACATCCACATTAGGCTAATTGTTACAAATAGCGCCCAGGTGTGAATGGTTCTCATCAGCTGAGGTAGGATGTAATGTCCATGCGTAGGGTCGAGACTACGAAGTGCATGTACCAGTGTTCTGGTTGGGGGCCCGAACGGCCAGCGCGAATGAGGAGGAGCGTTTTCCCACAGGCTGTTCGGATTTTATATTTTAACACTTTTATATATTTTTTCTTTTTAATGACCTTTAACTATTCAATAGTTATAGTTATTGTTCTTTTTCTTCTTGATATTGATAGTTTATTCCAGCATATAGAATAGACAGTCATCAGAAGCATTTCACTACATATTGTACTGTGTATGATTTTGTACTTGACAGATAAATTTGAATTTGATTTGAATTTAAATTTGGTTTTGTGTGTTGACTCTGCAATGGACTGCTCATGGTGTACCCTGCTTTTGCTCCATGTCGGCAGAGATAGGCTCCAGCCTACCTGCAACGCTAGTAGTGTTAAGCGGATGAGTGAGTGATTGAGTGAGTGTTCTACACTCTTGTTGAAATGGTATTCCTGTCAAAACAGATGGGTGTTAGCATGCAGGTTAGCAGTGATGAAATGTAAACATGAAGCTTTACAGCTCTAAGCTTTTTGTACAAACTTTGCACAGCAAACATGTCCCAACTGATTGACTCGATTTAGGCTACAGGAAGAATGCTGTGGATTTTATTCCTCCAGAGTAGAAGGCTGAAGGCATTTTTTTTTTGTGAAAGCTGTAGTCAAATGCATGTTTTGTGTTTAATGTTTTGTAGAGCACTCCTCCCAGCCTTGCTGCTCACTCATCCAATGTAGAAAGTGATATGAAGAAAGAGAAGCCAGCCATTTTAGACCTGTACTTACCCCCACCTCCAGCTGTTCCATACACACCATGGTGAGTGATTGTTGACTGGGTTGTAGGAAAACAAGCAATGACAGGGTGGTGTGATGCAGCATTACATACAGTTGGGTGCATCATTCATATTATTATATAAGGTATACAGTTAAATTAGAGTGTATACACTCTCTCTCTCTCTCTCTCTCTCTCTCTCTCTCTCTCTCCCTGGGGCAGTGGTGCCCCGGTGGTTAAGGTGCAGGCTTAGACTTACTGATCTGAAGCTCAGAGGTTCAAGCCCCACTCTCACCAAGTTGTCACTGCTGTTCCCCAGTGCAGCTAACTGGGTCATCAAAGCCAGCCATGTCTCTCACTGTCTGTGGTGAGAGGCATGTAAATGAACCATTGCTGACTTTTTTAAAAGGGAAGGCTGCATTGCCTTCAGCTTGTTTTTACCTGAAGAATTGGTGAATCCAAAAGTGTTCTCCTCCGGAATATGACTGAAAAATTGTTGGCTAGAACATTAAGCAATCTCTCTCTCTCTCTCTGTCTCTCTCTCTCTCTCACTCTCTCTCACTCTCTCTCTCTCTCTCTTGGTACAGGGAGGTAAAGGATGGCGCATGTCCACAAGTCAGAATGAGGAAAAAAGCACCTGAATCCCCGAACTCGTCTCTGGACCAAGCTGTTAGACGGCGCTCCAATCTCATAGACTACATCAGCAAACCCAACGTCAGCAGCTCCCCTCCAGAGACCTCCGTTCCACAGGCCCGACTTCGCAAACACACGCCCTCCAGAGGTCAGAGCCACAAACACGCAAACACCTGTTCAGTTTTAAAAGCATGTAACTGACAAATAGCTCTGTGTCTATATAGTATACATATAACATATACCCACTTTTCTTTAACCTCTAATACCATGCACTAGGACATAATAATAATAATAATAATAATACTAACAATAATAAATAATGATGATAATAAACTATACTAATATTATATTTTGAAATTGGTGATTTTATATTTTTTCCACTGTATTATTCTATAATTTAGTCCCTAGCTCGGGTGTTTCTGTGTAAAATTTGCATGTTCTTCCTGTGGTTTCCTCTGGGCACTCCGGTTTCCTCCCACAGTTCAAAGGCATGCACTTTAGCCTAATTGGCTGTTCCAGATTGTCCCTAGGTGTGAGTGTGAATGGTTATGTGTGTTGACCCTGCGATGGGCTGGCCTTAGGGTTAAACGGTTCGACAAATGTAATTTATAATTTTATGTGTGTGTATATGTGTATATCTTTGTCTTGAATCATAGTTGTTTCTTTATTTTTAAATATTTATTTTCAGATAAGAACTTATTATTTATATTTAAATGTTTGTTGTTTTTTTTTCTGTATTTTCCTCAATCTCACACATGGTTGACATTTTCAGATCTAAGTTTTAAATATAGAAAAAAACAACATAATCTTCACTATTTTATTATTTATTTCCTGGTTTATTTTTCATGGTGTCAGGTGTTTGAATCTGTCCTTTAGATGCAATACCTACTGATTTAACAAATAAATTTACTTAGTTTGTTCTGTGTGAATTGAGTCCATGCTTAATTGAAGAAACACAGCAATGTGTTACAAGTTTGCACATTATCTAAATAAATATCAAGCTTTATTACAATAATGCATAAATGAGAACTTGTGATCGCTAAAAAGCGTTTGTTTATATCTTAATGTGTTTGAAAAAAGTGGGCCTGAGACATTTCTGTGTTTGTAACACTACTAATCAGGGCTAATTATGGCAATGCATGTGTGTGTGTGTGTGTTTGTGTGTGTGTGTGTGTGTGTGTGTGTGTGTCTGTATTTGTGTCTGTGTGTGTGCATGCTGCAGGGAAGCCACGGCCTGTGTCTATGCCAGCAGACTCGTGTGTGGGCCTGTCTGACTCCCCCTGGGCCCTTGGAAGGAAAGGTAAGCGCAAACAGAAATGTTACTCGGAGCGCTTTTCCCCTTGGCACTTTTCCTCACAGAGCACACCTGCTCTTCATCCCCTCCATTTATTGATATAATAATTTGGAAAATACTTTTACGCAAAGCAACACTACAGTCACGTCAGATCCAGTCGGTGTGTATGCCTGGGGAGGTGGAGGTCATACCAGTGTAAATTATGATGGGAAAATTAGGAGGGAAATATGACATTCTGTGATTATACATAATCTAGAAACACTTTCAAAGAATTCAGCCTGCACTTTTAACATTAACAGCAACATGTCCAAAAATCCTGAACCAAATCCATTGGAAGTGAATAAAATGAAGGAATTTGCTACATTAGCATATAATACACAGTAATGTACATAGCATGGAGATTAATGGTTGAAATGCTGATATTTGTTTATTTTTCGTGACTTTCGTGAACAGTTAGGGGTTAAGGATCTTACTCTTGGACCTTCCAGTAAGTAGAGCTCTGGGTACGTGTGAGGAACCCTAATTAGTAACAAACCCAAACATGTGATGAATAATTATCAGTAAGAAATATGGGAATGTTACTCTAGGACTTATCTGCCATGGAGGTTATGTAGTTTGTGAGTTGGAATATCAGCATGAAATTTCTTCAAGAGGCGGGGGATTGGACAGTTAAAACTTTTTTTAATTTTTGAGGTGATCTGTATAAAAATTCTGGATCCGGGAATTTATGAATGGAATTGTTAAAGATTTTTTGGAAGTGTTGTGCTATAGTAGTCCCAGCAGGGGGTGCTGTGAACTTTCTGTTAATTATTTATATAAAATGAAATTACTTATTTATTAATTTATTGCTGATGTTTCTGCTCTCTTGAGTGCAGTTACAAGTATATTAATATAAACCTGTGAATTGGCTTACTAATACCAGAACTACTATTATAGAGAATGTATCAACACTTTCCTACCAGTCAGACATGACATAAAGAAGCCTCCTATACAATAGCACTTAACTGTACTCAACTCAACTGTAATCATACTGGAGGGTAGACACGATATCTAACAGCCTTATCATCTCTGTCTTTTGTGTCTCAGGTAACGACGTGTCACGCATGTACATGAGCAATGAGCGAATTCCCCCAATCGCTGAAGAAGCCCCCTGTTTTCCCGTGCCGTACCGAGCAGCCAGCGAGAAGCAGCTCCTACGCGGAGTGGACCACATCCGTGGCAGCCAGTGTTTCATTAATGCTGAGCTGCACAGCAGCGCCACCGTTCTGTACCGAGACACTACACGTCGCAGGAACCGAACCACACGCTCCTCTAAGAGGTCTTCTGAGCCTTCGCCTCTAAGCGCCTGGTTCGCTCGTCTGAAGCTCTTCACACACTGATAAACACTGTAGAGAGAAGTGTCTTCACTGTGTCTCTGACTTTATTCATCTCCACTCAGTATTATTATTTTATTCAATATTGGTTTGTTATTTTTATGTTTATGGTCGAGTGTTAAAGGAACGGTGTTAGGCAAAAGGTGTAATGTTTACCAGAAATCAAGAAATCTGGTAACAGTTTTTATTCAGTCATTTTTGGTTATCATTTATTCACGGTTGTTTGTTAACATTTTGATATATGAAACCAGTCAAATAGAAAAAACTCAAGGGCTTAGACACATGTCTAAGAAATGTTTTAAAAAGTGTCTGATGCGCAGTTACCGATGCAGATAGTTGCTCTGTGTTACATGCCTACAGCCAATATTTCCCATTGCTCTACCCTCACCTACATTCTGGAATGAAACCTCCACGATAAACGAGGCTCGACTTTACCCCAAAATAGCTAGATGGAGCCACCATTTTTTTCCAAGTGGATGCAGAGGGTTATGTTTATATTCAAGCAAAATCTCATTTTGACCAAAAATGGAGACAGCAGGTTTCATCGAGAGGCCAACAATATTATCATTTGCATCACTTCCAGGTGTTCATTACAATCCTATCATCAAACTTTAACAGATGAAGCCCAGAAGACAGTGACACCGAGTGCAATAAAGATAAAATTCTCTTCCGTTTTTTCAATATGGCTGACACTAATTAATTTACCACAATCATCTACACAGCCAGGTTTAATTCGTGCTTATAGAGTTGAAGAAGCCACTAAACTGTATCCTAAACCACACTGTGGGTCTGATGTCCTTAAAGGGGTGGATGTGGTTTCAAACTAAATTTACAGCAATAACTTTGGGTGAACTAGACATTTGTTATTTGTTAGCTATGAGTTTTCTAACTGAAGTAAATAAGAGCTGACGTGAGCAGAAAATATACTGCTAAATTAGACTCTCCTAGTAAATTGGTCAGTTTGTCAGTACCTAGGGCAAAAATACTGATAAAAATCACCATTTTATAACAATATGTGTATAATTAGCACATGTCCAACATGTCTACAAAGTTTGAAGAACGTCCAAAAAAAGCTATAGGAGGAGCTGATTTCAGATGGAAGGCAACTAGGGACATGGTGAAGCTCACTATCCGAAGGGCAGTACATCTGGTAAAAATCACCCGATCACCATTATAGAGAAATATGTGTATCCTTAACATGTGTCCAATATATCTGACGAGTTTGAAAAAATTCAGTGAAAAGCTTTTGGAGGAGGTGATTTCAGGAGATTCATGGGATAGAAAGCTTGGAAAGGGTCTTGGCTGATCAAAAGACAAAAGAGAAAATGATTTTAAAGAGCTTTTTTACAGTTCCATCCATTGTAGTCAATGCCTTGGTTAATTTTTTTTAATTAGCAACATGCACAAGAGCCTCTTTTAGTTATTAAGAAAAGTCTTTTGGGGCGGCACAGTGACATAGTGTCTGCCTCACAACAAGAAGGCACTGGGTTCGAGTCCCAGGCTTCGGTGCTTCTGTGTGGAGTTAGCACTCTGTTTTCCTCCCACAGTCCACAGACATGCACGTTAGGCGAATAGGCTGTTGCAAATTGCCTGTAGGTGTGAGTGTGTGTGTGTGTGAAAGGTTGTGTATGTTTGCCCTGTGATGGTCTAGCAAGCTGTTCAGGGTATACCTCTCCTACACCCAGCGTCAGCTGAGAAAGGATCCAGCAACCCTAATAGCATTAAGGGGTTTGTGAGTAAGACCTCAGAGAGCCTTTTGTAATAAGTCAGGAGTGTGCTGTTTTTAAATTAATAAATTATTTTCTTTTTTATATTCACTGAGCATGTTTTCTGTATTTTTCTGTACTTTATGCACCTTTGTGCAATTTCATGTACCTCACTTCTAAGATGTCTGGCCACTGGTTATATACAATACGAGCAAGGCCCTTAACCCAAAACTGTCTTAGTTGTAAAAATGTGAGTAAAATGTAAATTGTTCTGCTGATGTGTGTCTGCCAAATGCTATAAATGTAAATGTGTCTTAACATGTGAATAGTTCTAATTATAGATTTTTTAAATACATGACTGTTGTGCTGTTTCCTTTTAAGGTGACTTGAAGAAATACAGCAGGTTTTTCACTAGCCATGATCAACTCAATTTAATGTTAAAATAATTTGGACAGAAATGGAATGAATGAAAACACACACACACACACACACACGCACGCGCGCGCACACACACACACACACACACACACACTTATTTTAAAAAGTCTACAGGATTTTTGCATTTCTTCATTATACTCATATCAGTATAAAACTAAACATGTAACCTCAGACACCAAACATGTCTTAACAGATTGAAAACATTTGTGGTAAGTAGTTATTTGTGTACATTTTAAGCTAAAATACTGATTTATGTACTTGAGGGCTTGTAACTGGCATAATTAACAACAAATTCTACCACTAAAAAACCCAGAATTAATTAAATGGTTCATAGAAAGCATTCAGTACGTGTGGCGTGTAATAAATTAAAGGCTTTATTGTGAAGTTGCTTTAATTTTTTTGATCCTCAATGCAAAAGATCTGATCCAGTAAACTCCTGAGAAAACATGCATTAATTTACATACATTTAACAAAGATTCAAATGTAATTTAAACTGGACTGCTGGAGTATTTTCCCTTGTGTCTCAGAAGCGACATCTAGTGTTATAACAGATACAGCACATTATTATTATTATTATTATTATTATTATTATTATTATTATTATTAGTAGTAGTAGTATTATTATTATTATTAATAACAATAATAATAATAATAATTGTATTGTTATTATTAGCAGTATTTTTATTGTTTTATTATTATTATTATTACTATTATTATTATTAATAATAATAATAATAATAATAATAATTGTATTGTTATTATTAGCAGTATTTTTATTGTTTTATTATTATTATTATTATTATTATTATTATTATTATTATTATTATTATTATTATCGTTGTTGTTGTTGCTGTCTTTTTTTCTCAGTAGCGACATCTAGTGTCTTATCAGGTGAATATATAGTTTAATCATTTAAA
The DNA here is from genome assembly GCA_039654305.1 of Porochilus rendahli. Lineage (NCBI taxonomy): Eukaryota > Metazoa > Chordata > Actinopteri > Siluriformes > Plotosidae > Porochilus > Porochilus rendahli. The sequence goes on along the minus strand of JBCNYG010000017.1, from coordinate 5,366,777 downwards.
TAACCAAGCTGAGTGAACATCACATTTACAGTTAATATTCATCCCCTGCAGTGGTCATCCGAGCTGTTCAGGGTGTACCCTACCTTTGTCCACTGTCCACTGAGATAGGCCTAAAAGTAGGATCAAGCGGTTTGCTGATTACTTTGGGATTTTCAGCATTTAGAACTTAAAAACAAACAAACAACAACAACAACAAAAAGACATCCAGCGTGTGTTATTATCTTTAGTTGGAGCATTTTGTTAAAGAGAGGTCAAAGAACAATAGCCAGACTTATAAGATGATAGAAAGGCTACAGTGGCCAGATATAGTCTCTTTAAAGCCACAGTGAAAAGAAACGCACTTCACATCATTTATATGAATATATATATATATATAAAATCCTTAGTCGATTTTCCGTAAGACAGTGCTCGATACAGTAAAGTAGAGCTAAATATG
>JBCNYG010000017.1:5331834-5344022 GCA_039654305.1 Porochilus rendahli | reverse complement strand
TGTGTGTGTGTGTGTGTGTGTGTGTGAGAGAGAGAGAGAGAGAGAGTACTGGCATAGTCACTCTAAGACAAATCATTCCAATTTAGTCAATCTCAATCCATTTAGTTTCATTCATTCATCTGCCAAAGCGCTTTATCCTATTAGGGAGTCTGTAGCCTATCTCAGCCAACTCAGCAAAGGGGATAATATATAAACATATATTACAAACACATTCAAATACAGAACTCGCATGAAGAGCAACCTTGCATGAATAAGGAGATGTTGAGATAATGCCTCTTCCAGACCACAAAGGGCAATCCTCATCAGTTTTACCCATAATTCTTTAAGCACCTTCTGGACTTTCTAGGAATTACTTGATAAATATGAGCTCTGTGCTGAAGTGATTCCTCCACTTGGCCTCACGTGTGCTCTAGACACACATGCTCCTCCGAAGACTCACACACTGTTATTCTTAGGCTTAAAGATTTAAAAGTAGATTTAAAAGTAGATTTATAAGGGGAAAATTGTGGCCTATTTTTAGAAGGTCCTTGGATTTAAATTCATAACCGTATGGTTTCTTGACTAGTGGACTGGACTCTGACTTTGGCGCTTGGGTTTGGAAGTTACCACATTTCCATCACAATAGTCCTGGTTCCTTCTTGGCTGGCGCTGCCTACTTGTACAAAGATATTAGAGCTGCCTGACATTTTTTGTGTGTGTTTTTCCCAATTTTCTCCCTATTGATAACATCCATTTGCTAGCTCTTTTTCAAAGATTCCTAACAAAGGTCCTGGAGTACCAACCTTTAATTGTTTTCCCAGCTCTAACACACCCGGCTCAACCCAGGAAGGAAAACATACAAATATGCACGCTGGGGATTACTCCCGAACCAGGGGTAGGATCTGTACTCTGTCCAAGCAGCTATTAGGCAGGGTGAGGGCTTACATATGCTTCTTTTGAGACATCTAAAATCTTACAACTACTATCATTTGAAACACAGGACAGCCTAACACACTTGTAGGAAAGTGCTATCCACCCTCTTTTGCATACATGAGCTAGCAAGCACACATGATTGGGGTGGCTATGGCCTATTGGTTAGAGAAGTGAACTGAAATGTTGCTGATTTGATACCCGAGCTGGCAGGAATGTGTGGTGGTGATGCTGTTAATGATAAATAATTAATTTGAATATGTGATCAGGAAGTCCAGCAATTTGCATTAGATTTATGGAATACCAAAACACACAGAGGGATTAATATAGTATATCAAAATTAGTTAATTCTCTGTCCTTGACATGGTAGAGACAGTAATGCATCCATCTATCTCAGAGAGCACAGTTAGTTTTGCTTTCTAAAGTATTGGCGATGGATGACTGTGGCCTCATCGGAGTTCACATGAACCCTTTTCTGTTTTGCCACTTGGGATCTTTAATGAATGGTTCAGTGAGGATGGAAATGCTGTAAATCACATACTATAGCGTTTACACTCACCACATGCCAACCCAGTTGAACACCTAAGGGAAAGATCGGAGTGGTGTGTTAGACATCAATCTCCACCACCATCATCCCAACACCAGCTAAGGGAAATCTTTTAGAGCAACAGTTTCATTCCTCGAATACCCCTCCAGAGATTAAAATGAGAGATGGTGGTAAGGCACTGCATACTGAAATGCTTCTGGCAGTTGGAACTGGCCCAGCACCATACCAAAACATTTTATGTTGGGTTTTTACTTTCGTTTGTGCCTGTTATATTAAAATAGTACTGCTATTACAGTGAGAAAGCTCCAGAAACAAACTGATATGAGTATGGCTGAATTTATGTTTATTACCAGCTTTAGGCAGCCATGGGAGTTTCTAAATTTAGCTCCTAAAATGATAACTAGCCTGGGATAAATCCTGTAGCTTTCCTTTGACTAACCTCAGTCACATAATTCAACCATGGAGTCTTTGGGCCTGCAGAAATGTGTGCCTGGGACTGAACCCAAGCCCCCAAATACACACACACATACACAAATACACACACACACACACACACACACACACACACACACACACACACACACATTATAATCCAATGCATTTTATGCCTAAGCCTTTTCCTTTCACTTTTAATCCTTTTAAAATGCGAGTACACTAGTGGGCACTGAGTGTTAACTAACACCAGCATTTGACCTAGAAGAGTCTGAATTTTCCTTTGTGAATGAAACATAAGGAAACATCACACAACTAACATGGGTGTGGCTATAATGTTAACCGAAAAAAGGAAGAACGAAAGAAAAAGATCTCTCCTTACACGACTAGCAAAGAGAGCAGGCTTGGGCCTTTTTTTCTACTCATATCCATTTGCAAAATGATTAAAGCCAAAACTTGCTGAGTGAATACCACAGTTTGATTTTAATGTAACATTCTTATCCATAATAAAGGCAACAAAAGTTAGTGTTGTAACCAAATGTAAAGGTACTTATTCATGAGTGAAAAGCCTTTGTGTTTTATCTTCCGTTGTCAGTTAATTTTGGCTAAATATAAAGTTTTCCCAGTGAAGCCACCCAAACTCACTGGATTATTATCTCCTTTTCACCTGTCTTACAGCTTATTTTGGTTCTTTGTGTTTACAATACCAATAACAATAACAAATATAGCCAAAAACATTAGCTGTAACCCTCAGTGCATGCAAAGTCTAAAGCATGTTCTGTTTGTGTCACAATGCATATATTTATTGTCTCAACATTTTAACACTGTAAAATAATTACATAACATACAATTGAATTGCAATTTAACATCAGCAACATCTTAACATCATGTACACCTTATTTAATATAAACCAGATGAGCCATCTAGGAGGTTTATGGCAAACATTCATGAATAATTATTTCTGTGGCCAGATGGAGATGTGTACAGGAGAGTAACATGGGATAGATGGACATCATTATGACCATTATTAGCCATAAGTACATAAAATCTGACATGAATCCAGTAAATTGTTAAGTATTAGTATATCTCAGATGGATGAAAAAGTCATTCTTTTAGTTATCAGATGGTGGTGCTATAGCAAAGGTTCGTGGGTGTATGGCAGCCTGACCTCTTTACGGGGAAAGATATATCACTTGATTGTTGCCATTTTGTCACCAGGAGCGACATTCCTTCAAAATTTAATTTAAGCTACATCTTGACATCATATGTAACTAATTTCAAACAAATCTGGTGAACTGTCTAGGAGGGGTATTTTTAAGATTCATTTTGTAAATCATTATGTCTGTGACAAGATGGTGGTTCTATAACAGACTGTTAATTTGGACAAAACTGCAGCGAATCGGGCATGAAGCCAATGAATAACCAGGGTTCACTATCCAAGATCGGCCAAACAAACAAACAAACAAACAAAACTTTTTTTTTTCTATTGCCAGATGGTGGTATTATATAAAATGTTCAATTTGGCATTATACCGGAGAAGTTATGAGCCATAACCACTTTACATGGCGAGACACCATTTGTCATCTTAACATCACAAGAGACATCAGAAATTTCTATTTATTTTCAGCACCATCCTGACATCATGTGTATCTAATATAAAAATAATCTGATGAACTGTCTAGAGGAGTTTTCTCAAAATAAAACGTAAATAAATAAAAAATAAAAAGACATTCTTTTGTGGTCAGATGGTGGCGCTAAACCAGGGTGTCACATGGTTTATGTACTCAAAAGCATTATATCTAGTAACCTGTGAAGTTTGAGTCATATAAACAACTGCATTTAGACATTATGAAGCAATTCCTTTTTGGTTGGTGAGACAAAAAATTATTTGGTTGCAATTTTAATTGTGTCCAAGATATCAAAAATCCCTTCCAATTTAACATCTACACCATCTTGACATCACATATACCAAGTGTAACATCAATCCAACGAACCCACTAGGATGAGTACGGTAAAATTTATCAATTACATAAAATCGCAAAAAAATACCTCACTTCCTGTTGGTTATGGCTAATGAAATGTAAAATACAACACAATTTGTCTTGGTGAGCACCACATCTCTGCACAATTCAGAATGTCAGTAAAACTAGAAACTGCCACAATCCTTAGTGACAAATGGTGATATTTGCTATTATCTGGTGCAGGGATCATCAGCACTTGAGTGTAGAGTAAACAAATGGTTTCAGAACGACATTTTCTATGCAGCTTATTACTTTTAGGATTGGGGAGGCTGGTGCATATCTCAGACAACTTTGGGCAAAGGTGGGGTACACCCTGAACAGCTCACCAGACCATACCATGGCTTATAAATAATATAAATATACTTTTACATAGGTATACTTCTATTTAGGTCTCTGTACAACCGTTCATATTTATGGTGTCCTGGTGGTAGGGTGCTGGATTACTGATCCCAAGTTCGGGGGTTCAAGCCCCACTCTCGGCGGGTTGTCACTGCTGTCCCCCCAGTGCAGCTAACTGGGTTATCAACTGTCTGTGGTGAGAGGAATGTAAAAGAACCATTGCTGATTTTCGTCAAGAGTAGGCTGCACAGCGTGTTTCTGCCCTGCGATGGCCTGGTGAGCAGTCCAGGGTGTACTCTTCCCTCGCCCCGAGCAGCCTCCCCCCGACCCTAATTAGAAATAAGTGATTCAGAAAATGAATGAATGAATGTTGTTGAGAAACTGAATAATGACTGGTAAAAATATTAAGAAAATGATTCTAATTTCCTTTTTGTGAATTATTTCTCGATATTGGTACGTTATGTTACTATGACTAGTGCTATTTTACTGTGGAATATCCCCTTGTGTCTTGTGGCTGCAAGTATGATGTGCGACTTTATGATGCATTTTTGTGCTGTGACTGTGTAACCAGTGCAATAATAAAAAAACAGTGCCATATAATGTACATTATAAATAGCTTAGGCTGCTATCATGCATGTATAATGTTCTTTTTATTTGTATCATTTCACGAGTTTGAAAGCCAATCAATAATGTCCCACGTGGTTTGCAATAGGAACATTTGCTCAGAAAATCAGAGGTCTGACTGCCTTTGCAATATGGCCACTGCACCATAAAATGCTGATACTGTTTAATGAGTATTATGTATGTAAAGTGTTTTTTCCAAATGCTGTCATACTTTTTTACATTTGTTGATAATTCAGTTTAGTTAGTCAAGGATACCCTGCAAAAATGTTTTATAAAAGTTCTATTGAACTGTTCAGTAGGACAGACATTTTCTACAGAGCTTTTCTTTAGAACATAACTTTCTATAGAAGTCCAAAAAAGGTCTTACAGCAATCTTGTTCTATATAATGTTCTACAGAAAGAAAATATTCTATAGAACATACAGATTTCTGAAGAAAATCTGTAAACATGTGGCATAGGAAATGTTCTGTAGCTTTGTCTATAGGAATTTTAATAGAAAATGTTTAATAGAGAAAACTGTTTGTTTAGTCTCCTTTAGAAAAAAGAACATATTTTATCTGGATTTATATAAAAATTCTGTGAACACAGAACAAAGGACATGTTTTGTATGTGTTTCTATTATAAAGACAAGATCAAAATAAATCCACCAGTCTGACTTCCAGCTTGTGCATAATGATTTATCTGCTCAAATCCTTTCCCCCACTATTCCTTCTATGTTGCAGTCTGCCATTATGTAATCATGTAATCCTACGGAAGTTACGTATGTGGTGCCCAGGTATTGGCCTAACAAGACGTCTAACTCAAGTTTTCTCCAATGGAAGGTCACAAAAGTACTGGACATGCCTTCGCACGTGCTGTTTGAATCCTTGCTCAAGCCTAGAGTATTCATTTGCTTTCTTCAAAAAAAATACACACTGCTTGATTTCTTTGAAAACAATGAAGTTGCTATACTGAAGAGAACATCAATAATTATCAAGAAACGTTCCAACCGAAGAAATATGAACTGAACTGTGAACACTGGAGATAAAAGTAATTAAATGGAAAAAAAATCTATTTTCTACTTCAGATACACAACAAACAAGACAATAAAACTAAATTATACTGAATAAGTGTAGAACTATTACACGATTAAACTACTGGACTGTTTGTAAATAGAGTAGTAGCAGAGTATTTGGAGATTGAAATGTGTGTATGTGGTAGATAAGCTACTACGGTACTGTACATATTATGTTCAAGTTTAGAGACTTCCTGTTTAAGTACATTTCTTTTAATTTTCAGAACAAAGAGGAAGACTGCCTGAAACATGGTGAATGAAATGCCAGTGTCCAACTGAAAGAAAACTTACAGAAAAGCTTTCTGTAAGAGTATTACTATCAGTAGTGAATGATATTCCTTGGCCATGGAAGGTCACTGGAGGTGATACTCTACTGTTTTTCATTATGACGTCTTAGCTGTTTTTGCCATCGTACAGTCATTTCATCCATCATGGCTCTGTGATCCACTTTTGGCTGCTTGGTGCAGTCTTTTAAATCTGTAATGTGTACAATTTTATTCATTAATTCGTTGAAGTTAAAGTTTTTATATTGTTCACTGGAATAATTAACTAAATACAACTAATGCATATGTGTAAGCTTCTATGTGATCATCATAATAGATGGTGAGTTAATAAAAATAAAGATTTCATTATAAACTTACTGTTGGATTTTAGGAATATAGAGACACAGTTATGGAACACTGCCTGACCAGTTTAATATTTAATGTCATATCTGCATTAAATTTAGGATACTGAATTGATTGATACAGAAGATGTGGATAATATTCTCTGAATGACTTAAAATGAAAGGCTCAGTAATTAATTAATAATCCTAACAGGTAAAATCTGTTTTTATCATTGTTTAGGACTTCCACAGTTGTTAAGCCAAATGAACTTTTTGCATTTTTGCACATATTTCTTTATTGTTTCACTTTATATTTCTACTTATTTGCATTATTTTTTGCATAAGTCTAATCTAAATGTTTGTCTGTACCGTGAGTGAAGTAAAACTGGAGTCAAATTCCTTGTTTGTGTACACACTTAGCAAATAAACTGATTCTGATTCAAAAAAGTTTTTCTTGGCTATATAGCTGCTGGTAATGTTTCACAATGTTTCTATAGAACTTTTTTCTATTGAACAAGGTCCTATGAACTAAGGTCTTTAGAACTTACATATAATTTTCTAGCACTATTAAAGCACATTTTTGCAGGATAGACAATCAGTTGCATTGTTAACTTGTTTATTATGAAGAGTTGTATATTTTATTTCTAAAAAGTTTAGTTCATTTAAATGTAGTTTTATCATGAGGGGATACAAAATACTTTGCACAAGGCAGGAGAGTTGCAATAACTTTAGTACTGCACACTGTTATAATCAAATAGAACATTAGATTTTAACTGCATGTGAGTGTTATGCAATATAGATTTGCTTTGAAGTTTAGTACTGTTCTTAAAATTCTGTGGCCCCATGCATGAAGCAGATAAACCACATTGACAACATGTAGAAAAAGCCAATTGAAGAAACCAGAAAGAGAAAAGTGGAAAGATCAAAATGTGGTTGAAAACTAGTCACCAGCAAACTTGTATATTGGTTGTAAAGTGGTTAGCAACAAATTATAATTGGTCACAGAATGGCTAGAAAATGGTCACTGAAGATGTGATAAACTGGTTGTCAGGAATGAGGATTTAAATTTGGAGACAGCTCACCATACAGCACTGCTGGGGCTGCTCTAAGGAGGGGCATCGAAATTGTACAATAAAAGGCAGATTGAGACCCTTTTTCACAAACTCTTGACAGGGAGGGAATTAGGGCCATAACAGACAAACATAACATGGTGCAATGAGAATAATCTGTTCTTCAACATCAATAAGACACAAGAAATTATCTAAGACTTTCTTTTATCTTCAAGTTCCTTGGCCCAGCAACGCCTCTATTGCCTGTGGAAACTGAGGAGGGCAGAACTTCAACAACTGTTGACAAACTTTTACAGTTATGCAATAGAAAGTGTACAAACATATGAACTACCAGTGTGCTTCTCCAGCTGCACTAAATCTATACAGCGTGCACGTTAGAGAGTGGTGAAATGGGCAGGGAGAATCATCGTTACCAGCCTCCCGGCGATCACACTCCACTGTTTAAGGAGAGTGCACAATACCCTGTGTAATCCAACATACCCTGCTCATCACCTGTCCCATCTGCTGCCCTCAGGAAGATGAAGGTCCATCCGGGACAGAACCTATAGACTGAGCCACAGTCTGTATTCCCCAAGGCTGTTTAATGAACACTTTACTCCCTCCAACACCCGACCCCACATCTACATAACTACAATAACTATGAAGTGGACTCTGCATTGCTGCAGCACACATATAATATCATACTTCCCTCCATAATTCACATTCAACTTATTATAATTTTGTTTAGTTTTATTTGATTAAAATCACATTTTTTTCATTGCACCTTAAGAGATGCACTTTATCTTGTTTTCTGTGTTTCTGTGTCATGTTGTTTCTACAATAACAATAAGGAAATTAAATTGAAGATAATACATAGTATGAAAAGTAACACATATATATGCCATCAATTTATAACAGACCACTGTATTAAAATGGGTAAATGTTTAAATGTTCTAATTAGGGTTGCGGGGACGCTGGCGCTCTCAGCTGTCTCACACCTAGGGGCTATATATATATATATATATATATATATATATCATCTGATTAGCCAATCTTCAGTCCAACGGCCAGATAGAGCGGCTGAACCAAGAACTGGAGACCTGTCTAAGGTGCCTGGTGGTGCAGAACCAGGCCACTTGAAGCGCACCTGACATGGGTGGAGTACGCCCACAATTCACTCCCCACTGCGGCCACCAGACTCCCCCCCGTTCCAGGTTGCCCAAGGGTACCAACCGCTACTCTTCTGTGTGGGCCACAGCCAGGTGGATGGTCCTAAGGAGCAGTCCTGCATGAAGACAGCAGTGGACCATCACCGGCGGCCTGGCCCTACCTACACACCTTGCCAGAAGGTTTGACTCTCTACCAAGGACCTGCCCCAACATGTCCACACCAGGAAGTTAGACCCCAGGTTTGTTGGTCCATTTCCAGTGTCTAAGGTAATTAACCAAGTCTCTGTCTGGCTTAAACTCCCCATGTCCCTATGGATTCACCCAACTTTCCATGTCAGCAGGCTGAAACCTGTCCAAGAGAGCCGTCTGGTGCCACCCACCAGTTTGGGGGGTACTGTGATGTCCTGTCAGAGGATTTAAGTTCATGCCTGTCAGTTTGATCTTTTCTCTCCTCTCCTCTGTGTGTTTTGATTGCAGGCTCCGCCCTAATAATCCCACCTGTTTCCCATTTCCTCCAGAGGATAAAAGGCCTGCTATTCTTTGGTCCCATTGCAAGTTAGTTCTGTGTCATCACAGGGAGCTAGCATTACTCCACACTTTGTCAGCGATCTAGCTGGTCTTTCTATATACAACTTCTTCCAAGCTTGCTTGTCTGTTTCCCAAAATAAAGAAAACCCTTCTCACGTTACCTTGCCTTGTCTGTCCTGCTTTTGGGTGTGTATTTTTCTGGTACCATCGTAACAACACGTTTAAACAGTGTTTTCGTTTACCGAGCTCCATATATGTCTTTGGGTGTTTTTATTTTAAATTAAATAGATTTGATTACTTACTCTTTTCTGTTTAAGCTTGTTGACAGCTTTTGAACATCACAGTTTGCACTTTGCTTTCTGCCCATGTTCATTGAACTTCTTAAGCCATTCATCATGTGTTTCTTTTTCATCTGGGTCCAGAAAGAAAACCAAACAAACTAACATCATTCTATGATGTTTAACTGCAGCCTGCCACTATACACCTTTGAGGCATGAGCAGTGTACCATGACTTAAGCTATTAATAAATTTGAGGTAAAAAACCCATATAATGAAATCCTCTGTACACGTTTTGCATAGGAAATGCTAGCATGCCAATGACTGTCAAGGCAGAGTTTGTTCCTGTTACGCCGGTACCAAGAACAGGTAGACCCAAATGCAGAACAGAGATGACAGGATCAGGGTAAAGTGCAACCAAGGATCTTTTATTTAATAACAAGGAAAACGTGGAACATAAGCACTCTGTGAACTAAGGCTGGATCGTGGCATGGCGCGAGCGTGGCTCTATGACTGCTCGAGTCTTTTGCAATTACAGCTCAAGGCTTTCTCACTGTGACAGCTCAAGACGATCGCTATGAAAGCCCAAGACGATCTGGTGACCAGAACCCGGTAAGTGCCCCTCTTTTATCCTCCGCTGGGGATTGGGAACAGGTGAGGGTAATCTGGGGCGGAGCCTGTAAGACGGCTCTCAGGGAGAGTCTTCAGTGCGCTAGTATTCACGTTGTTGTCGACACCAGCATCAGAGACTTCCTTAAGCCTCTTCCTGGAACTGAAGGTCCTCTTTTTGAGGGAGTGCTCCAGGAAGCCCTGAATGGCCCTCTTATCCTCCAAGTCCGATTTAGACTCAGATTCTGAACTCCGTGACTGTGGCTTTTCCTTTGGCTTTTCTTTCTTACATCTGCTGTTCTTCTTCTTTCCAGACTTCGTCTTGGTCTGTGACTCGAGATCAGATTCGATGACAGATTCAGAGCTGCTAACTCTTACCACCCTCCTCTTCTTGTTGTGTTTTTTCTTGGTCCCTGTGAGCTTACATGACCTCTCCTTTATTGAAGTCACCCCCTCGTGATTGGAAGGAGAGCTTAAAGTGTCTCAGCAGGATGGGCTGTCAGGCTTGGCATACAGGGAGCCCGACTGCGATACAGGGCCTGGCATACCCTCCAGGGACCTGTGAACAGATGGGGGTGAAGCAAGACAAGAAGTTCCACAATGCCGGGTCCCAGCTCCTAATCACCCCCGTCTCCCAGATAATGTGAGGGTTGTGAGCCCTCAGCCATGGGAACCCTAGTATGAGGGGGTGATGAGTGCAGTCAAGGAGGTGGAACGAGATGGACTCCATGTGATCCCCGCCAATAGACATGATAAGGGGCTCTGTCCTGTGGGTGACCCGGCTTAACTGCTGATCACTGAGTGCATGGGCGATGACCGGTTGGGTGAGTGGCCTCTCCTTGATGCCCAACCTCCTGGCTAGAGAATAATCCATCAGGCTTACATCGGCCCCTGAATCGATGAAAGCCTGGACGGAAACAGCTTTGCCCTTGGTTAGCAGAGAAACAGCAGTCAATGAACGAGGCGTGTGTCTCTGCTTACCCGTGCACTCCGTAAGCCCAGTGAACCGGTCTTCTTGGCAGGACAAGAAGCTGCTCGATGGCCGGCTTACCCGCAGTAGTAGCACGTTCTCGCTCTCTGGCGGCGCTGGCGCTCTTCCTGGTTAACTTGGCGCGTCCTAACTGTATGGGCTCTTCCAGGACGTGAGGGGGTGCTGGCTTCAAGCTAGATGGCTAAGACACTGGCGGATCAGAGTGAAACTCTCTGTGCGCGAAGCTCCCCCTAGTGGCTCGGCAACGATCTGACTCTCTCTCATGGAGCCGGTTATCGATGCGGGTTGCCAGGTCTACTAAGTCCTCGAACTCGGCGGGAGTTTCATGGGGGGGGAGGGGGTCCCGGATCTCCCCGCGGAGGCCGCTGACGAAGGCATACTTGATAGCTGGAGAATTCCAGCCGCTGTCGGCGGCCAACGTGCGGAACTATGGCGTAATCGATCACCCTCCTGGAGCCTTGTCTTAAAGTGAGAAGGGCTCTGGAAGCCTCGCGAGCTGGTGAGGAGTGATTGAACATTCTGGTGAGTGTCTCCTTGAACTCCTGATATTGTCTGCAGATAGATGACCCTCGAGCCCACTTAGCTGTGGCCCACGCAGCCGCTCTTCCTGAGAAATCATGAAAGCCACCTGAGCCTGTTCGGTGGCGAAGGCGGCTGGATGCTGGAAGTCCAGCTCACACTGAACTAAGAAGGGGTGGCACTTCCCAGATTCTCCCGAATACTTCTCTGGTGGAGCGAGGCGAACGGAACGAGCCGGGGTGGGGGGGGATTGGGTTACTTGAGGCAGGGTCGCGGGTGGCAGCAGAGGCGCCGGCGTGGTCGGCGGAGGTGAAAGCAGCCGTTCCAAATTTGCGGTTAGACTCACCTGCGCGCACACGTCCTGCTGAAACAAGTCATGGCAGTCTGCGAGCTCCTGCAATTCTGCGGCTGAGACAGACGGTTGGGTCCCATGGGCTTGCATATGCAGCTCCTGAGAATTGAGCACTTGGCTGATCGGATCTCTGACCGCTGGGTCCATGTCTGGCCAGATCGTACT
>JBCNYG010000017.1:5313585-5326628 GCA_039654305.1 Porochilus rendahli | reverse complement strand
CCGCCATTGTATAGTTTTATGAAAAGCTATCTAGAGGGAGGTTTACACGCACACACACACACAAACACACACACACACACACACACACACACACACACACACACACACAAACACACACACACTCACACACACACCTCATAAATGTCACAATCACAAACACTTCCTTTTCATTCATGTTTTATACAATGTAATCACTGAAGGTCTTTTTTAAAAACACATACGGTGCCCAACTCAACAAAAACCAGAACTCATAAAAAAATGCTTGTTTTCCTCTACAGAAATTTTTTTAAATACACTGTTTCAATAGGTGTTCTTATAAGGGAAAAAGAAGAAGCAAAAATAGTAAGCCAAATTATAACATTTTGGAGGTCATGTGTGAATGGGATAATGTTGATTAAAAAAATCACTTAAATATGCTGAATAAGTACAAATAATGTGTGAATGAATGTTCATCAGAAGCTCACTAAGAGGAGACATTTCATTATAACTATGCAAAGTTATAATAAATACCTGCACACAGGAAGTGACGAGCAATAAGCAACCATGCGAAGTCACTGAACGGCAGCAAAATGAGCTAGAAGAGGCACAACTTTCTCCAGCAATGCAAAGTGGGCGGGTGCGGAGTTCAACTAAGCTGAAGTTTCACACGAGCGATTCAGAGGTTAAAGATACCGTGGATTGACAGATGCTGCCAAAAACTGGGTTTTTCAGAACCTTTTCCTATTCCTTTTCCATAGACCATGTGACCTTACATGCAGTTTAATCAACGCACTTCTCACCATGACCTATTTGTAATGTGGAGAAATGTGTGATGCTATAGGTTGCTGAAAGCAACACCATAGCTTGGAGTGTGGCTATAAAAAAGAGGCCCACAACAGACATCAGCTTCAGATACACTTAAATGGTTGAATGCTGGAGGTTTCTTGGAAGAAAAAAGCTCCTAGATCAGATTCTGCATACAACTTCATCATGAGCCATTGCACATGGAACAAAGAGTGCTCTGTTGCTGGAAACATAAGCCTATAATCACCAGTCTGTCACTCAGCTGTGCCTTTTGATCAGTATGGCCACATCATGTATGAATGCCATCATTTCTGGATTTCTTTAGCTCTTCTTGGAGTCATGCCTGCGACAGCGTATATTCTAAGCGCAATGTTTAGGAAACTGGCTTCAGGTCAGAGCAGGAGCATACAGCTTGTGTATCCTTAAGGGTGTTCAGTGAGTGTGCAAATCAAGACAACCAGTGATATATTTTCTCCACAAAGTGGTGTCATGCAAAATGCAAATGTACAGTGTATTATGCTAAGATAATTCCATGGGTACAATAAATCATTATTGCTGCTTGTCTTTAAAGGGGCACAAGCAAGTACAAGGTGCCAAGTGGTTTGTGCAGCAGGTAAATGTTGCTCCGTCTAATGAATGGTTAGATTACAAGTATGTGGAGCAAATATCTCCAAAATCTGATTTCTGTCCATCGTCACCAGAGTTTTCATGGTATTTCATTGATTTATGCATTTATTTATTTATTTATTTACTTGTGTATTTATTTATTTATTTTTTTTGTTGGTGGTAGTGGTGGTCTTAGGCAGTGTATGTGTGGTGTTGCACTCTGAAAGTTAGATAAATACACTGGCTGGTTATATACATCTTTTCCCCCTCATAAACATGCTTAGAGCCCAAGCCCAAGGCTTGATTCACCAACCTATTAATCAGCAACCCAACACTTAACATTCAAGGATCGCCAATCCCCCCACTGAGCCGCCACCACCACCCCAAGTGTAGTACAGTGGTGTACAGCGAAAAAGGACAAAAATAAACTATAATACACACCTGCCTGCCTAATGAGCTCTTTCTCTGGGGTCTGTTGCTGATTTCAAGTCGTAATTATCATAATTACCAGAATTATTAGAAGTGAACAGCACCACAATGTTGTAATTACGACTTTGTCTAAAAGCCCTTTGTCTAAAAGACTTTCCAAAGTAGTAACACAAAGTCATTGCAGCTCCCAAATGTGACATCTGCAGCACACTGTAACATTTTGCCTGTTAACTGTACACTTGTACACACTTTCTGCACAACTGATTATTAGAAATAGATAAATATCTAGCATAATGAGCCTCTTATTATCAATGATGCAATAAGTCATCCATCCATTATCTACACTGCTTATCTTTCAGGGCCCCGGGTTGAAGAGGGAAACAATTGCAGCTGGTTTCAGACATTGTACACAGTGTTCACAAATTTTAACTGAGAGTAAATTTGTGTTTCAGACGCCTTGTCTACAGTATTGCGTCAGTACTGCATCCATCCACATCAGGCTCAAAACCAGCTCAAAATTGGTTCCACCAGGACGTCTTCCTGAGATTTACATTTTGACTTTTGACAGACGCCCCTATCCAGAGCAGCTTACTGTTTTATCTCATTTATACCATCAAGCAGATGAGGGTTATGGGCGTTGTTCAAGGGCACAACAATGGCAGCTGTTTGTACTGGGTTTGACCCACCAACCTTCTTACCAGTAAACCAGAGCGTTAACCACCGGATAGGAGAAATGATCTGAAGCAAACCTACTGACTAATGGAAATATCTTCACTTTCAAATGTTAAAAAATTTAAAAAATATTGTTGAAATATAATAATAATAGTTAAGTCCATTTCAGTTCCAGGTTACAACACTAAAAAACGTCAGCGGGGGTGAATACTTGTGCAAGCCACTATGCTTTGTATATCCAGGTATAGAATTCTGGCTTTCCAGCTTGGTCGTGCTTAGATACATGGTTAAGGAGTTAAAACCTGCGCCCTGCAATTGAAAGGTAGTTTCTTGATGGAAGTTTATATGCTGATGCTTTGGTTTTATGTGCTTAAAATTGACTTAAGGAATTGTGGTTATTCCTGTTACTTTCTAGAAGTGTTTTTCCCCGCTAAGGTCTTGGTTGTAAATATTCTCCATCAATTTGTAGCTGAAACTGAAAAAAATGAACAAAATAATCTTGCATTTAAGCTAATAATGGGTTGTAGTCACATAATATGTGTGTAAAGCACCATAGCAATTACTTGTGTTTACTGCAGATCCCTTAAAAACCAAATGCCATACTTCATTGTCCCTAGCTGACCTCAAGAAACTCCCTTCCTCATGGGACCCTAGATGAAGTGGCCTCCCTGTGGTCTAAAGGTCACCATATGGCCAGTGGTCATCGCGGTTATTGTTGGAGCCAATTAAGCCCACAGAGTACACACCTTGTTAAGCTTTGTTTGAAAAGATTCTTAAGGCTGGGGGAGGGAGGTGATATGTAAACACGGTCTATTTCAGACCCTTGGATGTAACCGAAATCGGGTGAGAACAATAGATTTGAAGCAAATACTGTTACTTTTCAAATATTTCTTCACGATGGTGGGGTTTGTTTGTTTGTTTGTCTGTCTGTCTGTTTGTTTGTTTGTTTGTGTGCAAGATAGCATGAAAAAAATAATTAATTTCATGGATTTTGACAGGTTTTTTTCTGGAGTAGGATGTGGTACAACTAACAAACATTTATTATTGAAGGTTATCCGTGCATGGGATCATGTTGAATAAATTCATTAAGGTCAACAAGTTCAAATAATGTGTGAATGGCTGGTTATCAGACGCCCTCTAGGGGGAGACATGCCAAGGTATAATATACCCTGCATAACTAGGCAAATTTTTCAGGTTAACCAATGCACTAGTCACCATAATTTATTTGTGCCTGGTGGAGGTACCTTGCACTCTTTTTTGCATTGGTAAATGAAAGTTGTTGAATGAATGACTATATATAACATGAGCCAGAGTCCACTTCTATTGAATATTAGCAGAGTGGTATACATTAACAATTAAAAACCATGATGTTTTAAACACAATACGGTCCAAATGTTTTGTTTATTGTTGAAGGCGCTCCTGGTGATTTCACGTCTTGCTTTTCATCAGTTGATAAGCTTTTATATGTCAAGTTAAATGTTCACTTCAGGGTTTGAGCACCTCTAACTCCACCTTGTTTTAAGCTGCATTAAACTTACCCATTGTTGATTATTTTCCTACAACTACATAACCCTTGTGCTTTTTTATTTCATATTAAAAACAATTCTTGACTTTATTTCTGATTATTATGCCGTTTTTTCCCTTAAAATATAAGCCTGTTGCCTGATACCTTTTAAGTGAAGAGGTTAAATAATGCTATGAAGAACATTCTTATGAAACTCATACAGTTTGGTTGTTCACTCTGGTAGTTGGCCTTTGAAATGGAAAACATGAAATATTGGGTCAGGGACGGACTCCAGTCATATTGCCCACCTCGGCATGAATCATGTTCCTTTGGTGTTAAGCTGCATGTGTATGTCTTTAATCACCCTCTTGTTTTTGGCTAGCTTTGCTGCTCATCCTGATAGTCATGCATCAAACCAGCAAGTGAGAAAGAAATAAAGTAAAAGAAGACTCAGCATCTTCTGCTTTCATTTTTTCCATTGCTACTCCGTAGCCTCTAATCTCATTTCAACAGTGCCTTTATGTCTTTTGTGGGCAACAGCAGAAGAAGGACCCTCTGTTTCCAGCTGTGTGAACTGCTGCCGTGTGGAATTCAGGGTGGATTTTCTACCTAATTACCCTCCATTTTCTTGTGCAAATGGACGCCTTTTTCCTTTTGGAGGAATGTGATATGGCTTTAGTGTTCCTCGGGTTTGGTTATTTTTCTCTAAGCTAGGCTCACGCTCTATATTAGCCTGCATGTTTGGGCCCAGGAGAAGCGTGAAATTCTACCAGTACATCGCCAACTCTCCAGCACAGCAGCAGAGATACCATCTTCACAGCTTATAGTCAAACTCAACTCACTTAGTCACAGCACATGCCTATGGCCCACACCATAGAAGCCTCCCTATTTTAAAAAGATCTATGAATTATGCTTTAATGCAACAGGCTGACGACCTGTTCAGGATGTACCCACCCTCTTGCCTAAAGTCAGCTGGGATTGGCTCCAGTTTCCTTGTGATCCTGAAGGATAAGAAGTTTATAAAAACGATGGATGGATGGATGGATATATACCACATGCCTGCATGGGTTACTAGTTAGAGTAGTTAAATCAAGGAATTGAAAAGCAGAGGTGCTGAGAGGAAAATTGGATAACAGGGTTAAACAGCTCTGTGTTCACTGGAGGAAATTTTCAGTCTCAAACCAGCATTAAGAAAATAGAAGAGTTATAAACAGACTGAAATAATAAAGAAACAAGAGCACTCAGACAGTTCAAACCTTTGGCCCAAAAGGGCTTGCTGGGCCTGCTGTAATACCACACTGCTACTATCTCACAATGTTAAAGAATTCTTTAAAAAATTCCTGGCTTTTTCTGCATCCAGAAATTTGATTCTCTCTAAAACGGAGTCTTTCTTTTCCAAAGCGCCACCTCTGTTTCATGAAAATCTCGTTGTTTTTTTTTGGCATAATCCTGCTAACAAACAAAGTAGAAAACGCACAAATAAACATTTGCCACATACAAAAGTGCAGTTTGTATGTGGCAAAAGTGGCGTGGATTTATAGTACTATGTATTACAACAACCGACATAACGAATGAGCAAATGACACATGATCACGTACCAAAAAACAGGATTGAACAGGTTCAGGCGATATAAATGCATCACAGAACACCATGGTTACCAGCCGGTTTGCTTTAACGACAAGGTCTTAGCCACAGCATATAGTATTTACAGACAGCACTACAGGAACCATGACGCAGGAAATGAGTATGTTCTTGTTTTAAGTTGTTTATGAACAGATTATTGTTTTAAGACTTCAACCACCTGCAGTTTAATATCTCACAGACTAGGCCAGAAAAAAATTCTTTTGTTTAGCATCAACACACACATCACTGATCCAATTTAATGTCACAGCTTCGTTAATCATATTCAAGAAAAAGGACGTTTTGTGAATATTGTTGAGCTAAATTTGTTCAGTTGACTGATTCGAGCAATTTTTCTCCTAAAAACGTGAAAATGTCTCAGATGTACATCTTAGGATGTATTGATGATGTCAAGAGTGCCTATAATGAAAAAAAGCTCGGCGTCGTGGGTTCATTTTCAAATTGGCGTCTGGATGTTAACCAAAGGAGCTCGCTTCAAGCCAGGCAACATCCTAGCTCGAAATGTTCACAACACAAGACTGATTGCTCAGTGCGGGACCTCTGGTCCCAGGTCCTACACACCTGCTTCACCAACTTCTCATGTAATTTTGGATTCTTGGGAAACATGAACAAGCTGTAACCCTTCGCACAGGTATTTGAACTATATTCGGCCGCACAACACTCTGGCATTTCCGCAAAAATAAAACATGCACAGATTGAAACATTTGGTTGTTGACAACACAGGACAGGAATCCAGACGATGACGTCATTTCGGGTGTACCGAGCAGTTGCACTTTGAAAAAAATTTGGTATCGAATTGTTTTATGAACAAAATCAAACAAAAGCTGCAGAATTTCTCAGGAAATTAACGTCGCATTTAATTGTTGTAAATACACCTAGGATAAACAGCCAGGGTTGAAATTCACCATCATTTGCTTTTTAAGAATTTTTAAGCAATTTTTAGGTGATTATAGCATAATCAGTGCAACTGTTTAATATAGCAAGGCTTTGATGGTGTGGGCTGTACTGTAGGCATGTGATGTGACTGATTGAGTTGCGTTTAACTAAAATAAGCTGTGACGATTTTATCTTAACTGCTAAGCTGGTGAATCGGACCTGTTGTTGAGGAATTACATGCCTCTGCCACACAAAGGCTAATGTGGAGCATGAGGGTAGCTTACTCTAAGATCACACTGCAAGCCAAGTGGCCTGAATCCGATTTTTTTCCAGATCTGATATTTTTCCAGTTGCTCTTCACATTATTTTAGAGATGTGACCTAAAACAGACTGCAGTGTGAACAATTTAAGGCCCCGATGTGGCCCGCATGTGCAATAGAAACACCTGAGTCTGACGTAGCATGATGTTTATGGAAGTGAAAATACACAGAAGTCGATTTCAAACGTGGAGTTGAGAAATGTCAGTGTTGATAGTTTTATTCTTAAGTTATAATGCAGTGGAAGCAGAAAATTGTGTCAGCAGATGTCGAGGAGGAGAAGAATGAAGAGAAAGAGAGCCAGAACTCTGGCTGTGGATTTTTTTGGAGAATAGCTGCTACCTCTGTAGAAAAGTCTGGATGGATGTGTTCTTTTTGTCTTCGGGGTTCCCGCCGTTGCATAATTATGACGAATGTCGACCAAGGGGGATGTCAAGGTTGCACTGAATTCTTATACAGGTCAGACTGAGGTCACATTTCAAAAAATCCGATCTGTATCCGATTTAGTACCATATGTGAAAGTGGTGCAGGTACGATTTTACAAGATCGGATTTGATGTGTTTTTTGTTGTTCACATTGGCATGAAAAAATCAGATGCAGGCCACTTGGGCTTGCCGTGTGAACGTGGCCTTAGGGAAAAATTTGAGGAACACTAAAGCCATATTACATTCCTCCATAAGGAAAAAAGTTTCTCTTTGTATGACAAAATGTGATGATGGAAAAGTTCCACTGATTTTTTAAGACATTACTCCCAGACTGTTGTGTGGGGGATTTTACCAAATCAGTGCCAGGTTCATAAGATGCTGAAAAACATATACAATTAAATACAGTTTTACTTCCCATAATTCATCTGCAGTGTGCTCACAAAAAGCGTTTTAACTTATTGCACTATCGATTCATCCCCTTTTTCTTACTGGCCTAAATGGCACACCAAATCCAAACAGAAATACTGGACTGAGACTGTAGGACCCCACACTCATAAAAACAAACCACCTTCTCCGTTTACACCTGAGCGAGTGTGTAAAAACCTGGCATGTCCCGGGCACGTGGCCCTCGGCTCAGCGGGAATTCTGGAGGTTTGGAGAGCAAAGAGTCACTGAAGTTCAGCAAGAACCTGTTGCTGAGAGTCAGACTGCAGAGGAAGGGAGCGTGCCTGACTGGGAACGGAAATTCAGCCAAGGCATACACAGCCAGCACTGTCCTTGGCGAACCAAACACCACCATCCCTACCTCCATTTTATAACACGTGCAGAAAAGCAAATGTGGACTCAGCTGAATGTGCACGGCCCCAGTTGTGGCATCAGCTTAGCATTCAATTTAAAAGGTGCTAGTGTCCCTGGCTAAGATGTTAAACCCCCTGACACATATGTATTTATTTTCCTGTCTGAGGCACCACTGCATTCAAACGCACTCCATGTTGCTTTTAGTATTTATTAAGATACAACAGGAATGTTCCCCAGTCATTATATAAAAGACAAAGTTTCCCCACTAACTGCTAATACCCGACTGCCCTTCACTCATATTGGTATAATCTGCTGCCTTTTTAGAGTATCACTGTCTCATGGTTCCAGGAAACAGGAACCCTTAAACATACAGCACATGAGAATAAGGACTACAGGGTGGCCACAGCTGTAATTTGGAGAACGGAGCTCTGTGTGGCGTCGGCTGAGCCCCAGGCGAGTGGTCTGGACTGTTCATTTGGGATTGTGTGTGGAAAAAGTGTGTGTTGCCCTGCTGGAAATGCGCAGGCCTTATTAAAACTCCCACTCTGCGTTTTCTCTGAATGCTCCCAGGCCACCCTACTCACTGTTCCCCACACTGGAGGCTCAGGATTCGTTCATCCTTCTGCAATAGTGCATCATTATAAATGTGTCACCACAACCAGGGTCTGATGCAAATGTTTCTTAAACCACACCCTGCTTACTATATGAACCACATTCTGTCCTCAAACAGCTGAAATTCAAATGCCTCAATGAACGAATGCATCCTGCGTCTCATTCAGAGCCCTGTTCAAAGTTACCCTTGAGGTCAAGACAGAAACTTGGCAGGATTGAAGTTTAGGTTGCCTTTCAAAGTCATTATGTCATATGTTTTAGCACCGTGAGTGCAGGTGTTGTTTGTTGTTGCTTGCTGTTTACTAGTTTGCAATGCCCAGCTAGTATGTTAGCCATGGTGCATTGCAGATTAGTCACTTATACCAGCGGTAAACTGAGAGTTTAAAGCTAATACTCTCACGCTTATCTCACTCATTTGCCAATAATGCTACCACTATGGCCGTAGGGAGGCTGGAGCCTATCTCAACCAACACTAAGCGAATGTAAGGTACACCTTGAACAGCTTGCCAGACTATCGCAGGGGAACACACACAACCATGCACACTCACAACCATACCTAGGGGCAAATTGGAACAACCAGTTAATTTAATGTGCATGTCTTTGGACTGTGGGAGGAAATCCGAGTACCAGACCAAACCAATGCAAACACGGGGAGAACACGAAACTCCAGACAGAAACACCCAAACCCACGACTCAAACCCTGTGAGGTGGACATGCTAACCTCTACGCTATCTTGACACCTATAGCTAATACAAGGATTTGTCAAGGATCCGTAAACATTATTATAATCACAAGTTTGCTTGTTACCTACAAGACAAGCAGACAACTTCCCACCTTTATTCGTAATAGTTACAGCTTCGCCCACTGTTTGATAAAACGCCCATGGAATTAGAATTGCGTAGCTAACTGTACATTCAGTTCACTACAGTTTTATTTTATTTGAATATAACTGTTAACAAGAGAAATTGGCAAAAGCACCTTCATAGAAATATATAAATTTGATTTATATGTATGTATGGCAGCTGTATTGATATGGAAGTTTATATCTGGGGACAGGCATATGTTAGAATATTCAGCACTGGATTTCCAGACATTCAACACAATGATTTGCATGAACCCTGTCTGATGAGTAGAGTGTGGTTTTTGGATACAGCCTTGTTCTGTATCACCACTTATGTTGTAGGGTTCACCCTGAGTAAGCTATATGTGTTGTTACTGAAAAAGACTGTCAGTTTGCTTCCAACATCATAATGAGGATTTGTTTCTTTTCCATCATATCCAAGATTGACAAATGACCATGTTTTTGGCATTGAAGTTATTCAAGATCAGGTTTTGTTCTGCTTGACGTTACCTAAGGCTGCTGTCCAGTCAAGCCCAGCTCAGGTTCTGAATGTCCAGTTCAGTATAGTTTGGAGATTTTCTTTCCTAATTAGATCTACTGGGTCTGGCCAGAGGTTAAAAAATGGGTTTGGCAAGGAGTCCATACATATGGAACCACAAAGAAGTGCTCCGAGATTAGGGTACTTCCATTAGGGTTCTAACATGATCGCAGTTAGCAGCCTTGAGCACATTTGGGTATTTCTTTTCATTATCGGGTGGCATTGTTGCAAAATGGTTGGCAAGTCTGGCTCACGCCAAGAAAATTCTGGTTTCGAGTCCCAGGCTCACCAAGGGCATTTCTGTATGGAGTTTGCAATTCTGTATTCCACGGCTGTTTTACCAAACAGTGGACAAAAGTGCAACTATAACTGGGAAGAATGGTTATAAATAAAGGTGAATAAATTAATAAATATAGGGTGGGAGCTCATCTGCTTGTCTTGTAAGTAAGAAGAGCACTGAATGAATGATCGGTTTATTCAATCAAAATAAAACATAATCTGATCGATCTGAGTTCCCTAGAGTGATTCAAAAAGACATTTGAATAACCTTTTGATTCACATCTATTTTGGTAATGTTCATGGACTGAAAACTCAACAGAACCAAAGAGCAAATCAAATCAATATGTTTTTGTAATTAAATCCAGGTCCATTCAAGACAGTGCCTTTTCTTGAATTGTTGAGGAGCATTTGCAGTCGCATGCGGATTCACAGTGAGTAGGAACCTAGCAGTGAGGATGCTGTTTGAGGAAAAGTGTCAGGAAAATTGAACAACTAGCGTTGTAAGATTGTTGCTAGGTATGTGTTGGAGGCAGTTGTTTGTATTTGTTGCTTGTTGCTGTCACTGGACTTGCAGCTCTGTATGCAACCCTCTGACCGATCTCCCATCATGTTACTGCCTCCAGACGTCCTCAAGAAATTATTTTAAAAGGCTAGCCCTTTATTGTAGCATCCTTCGTAAAAACTGTAAAGGTTCCTTTAATGGATACGTGAAAGGTTTCGTAAGACTGTAATAGCAAATCTTTTACTAATTGTAAAACAGGGGCACATGGTTCCCGCTGATTTAACCACTCGCTTTCGCCCACATGTCATGAGAGGTCTGTGGCAGTTTGAGACGCTCACAGTGATTTAGTGGCTAAAGCTTTGGGACAAACAAATCATCTTCCTGTTTTTTTCTTGAGAGTGACTATTACAGTTATAACGCCTTTTCTCTTAACACATCATGGTGTTTTTTTGCCAGACATTTCCCTCCACTGATGAGAGGCTTTACACAACAGCTATGTTTAATTGCAGATAGACCCCTGTTTCCCTGTTTTATTTTACTAAAGGAGAGAGAGAGAGAGAGAGAGAGAGAGAGAGAGAGAACCGGCTGGTTGCTGATTTTCATCACCATAATCAGATGCTTGTGTTTGTAAAGTAATGGTTTGGTGAAAATCACGTTTACACAATTTCCCTTCTGCCCCAGATGTAGTCAATCACAAAAGGCATGTTCGTTGTTCAGTGTTTATTTATTTATTTATTTATTTACTGTCTGCCTCACAGCAAGAAGGTTTTGGGTTTGAGACTCAGGTCTGGAGAGGGCGTTTCGATGTGGAGTTTGCATGTTCTTTCTGTACTAGCATGGGTCTCCTCTGGGTACCCCGACTTCACCCAGATTCAGCTGAGATTCTGAGGCTCCAGCTTCCCTGTGACATTATTGGGATAAAGCGGTCCAGCAAATGGATGAATGAGAATGTGAATATCTTAAAATGTTTTTTGGATTTTAGTTGAGAAAGTCTATTATAAGCGTCATGGTGGCATAGCTGCAGATCTGGAATAGGGTAAGTTAGGGTAAGTTGTGTTTTACTTTTATTTTTGCTATAGTTCTCAGTTTGGTGATTGCCAGTTCCCGTCCAGTATCTCATCCTCCACGCCACAACTAGCAAATGGTTAAGGAAGAAGATGAACACGTGCTTCTTTAGTCATGTCTTTTTACACTGCTGCTCGTGAGACAGGGCATTTGAGCACACTTGGAGGGGACATTGATTGCACTCGTGTAGTCCCGAGCTCACAGATGTCCGTGATTACACTCTAATTGACAGAGCAGAGCGGGATGTCATCTTTCCAACTTGCAGTTGTGTTTATTTAACTCTTTGACTCCTGACTATAAATGATTGTGCTATCTAAACATAAATATATATTTATATTTATATAAAATATATAAACTCACAGTCTTGTCAGGAATAATCAGGCTTTTTTTTGTTTCTTTTCTAAAATGTTCCATTAGCATACACAGTCCAGACTATACAGCCAATTTGGACAAGTTTGGCATCGTTGATACTTGAGTGTGTGACAGATTCACACACGTACCCGCTAGAAATCTCACACAGGCAAACAAAATTCAATTTTCTCGTTTGTGTTTTCCCTCAAGGGAGTCGTTTATCTCTCAGTGTGTGCGCTTGCGTGTCTGCAATAATAAGGTAACATTGGCCAGCCTGTGTCTTCAGGGCAGTGAGATTTACGGGGTAAAACGGTAAGCTGCTAGCTCTGAAATCCCTCTAGATTAAGGGTTTAACGTGTTGAAATCACAGGACCCTCCTTCCCTGAGGCTTTGTCTGAACTTCTTTGACCCATAATGCATTTCACTGCTGTGTTTGGCCACTGGGAGCTAATGCAATCTGAATGTTCCTCTGATTTGCACCAATAGAGCTGTAAAGCTAGGTATCAATGCAGATGTTATACTTTAGAAGCATAGCAGACGAGATCGGGGTGAAATGTCAATAGCATTAGATTTTTGGTAAGTTTTTAGTATAATGCTGTCCTGTCATCCAGGGTTGCTGAATTGTTTTATGCACAGCTTGCAATCCCAAGGTCGGGGGTTCAAGCCCGACTATCACCGTGTTGTCACTGCTGTCCCCCCAGTGCAGCTAACTGGGGTATCAAATGCAGGCCGTGTCTCTCACTGTCTATGGTGAGAGGCATGTAAAAGAACCATTGCTGATTTTCGTCAAGAGTAGGCTGCATA
>JBCNYG010000017.1:5295705-5310382 GCA_039654305.1 Porochilus rendahli | reverse complement strand
CACGCCCTCGCTGACACCCTCCACGCCCTCGCTGACACCCTCCACGCCCTCGCTGACACCCTCCACGCCCTCCCTGACACCCTCCACGCCCTCACCGTGTATGAGCTGCAGAGCTTCCTCTTTGGTGCGCGTGATGTTCTCCTCTCTCCATGATGACGGTCTGCGTGATTGGTTGTGTTTGACCAGCAGGTGCGAGCAACGCACCTTGTCCACCGCCGCCCCACCACCACCGCTCGGCCGCTCCCACTGACTTGCATTCGTACTGTGGTTAAAGTAGTACACCCTGCCTGGAAAAAAGGGGAGGGGCAAAGAAGGGTTGACAGATTTTAAGACTAACGATGCCTTTGATGCATTGGTTGAGTATAAAACCCACTCTCCGCCCACACAACACCAGCACGGCACGCTCCTACTAGGGTCACAGGGAGGCAGGAGCCTATCTCAGCCGACTTTATACAAATCTTCATCTTCTTCCGCTTGATCCGTGGTCAAGTGGCGGGGGCTGCAGCATTTGAAATTCGATTATAGTGTCGTTCTAACAATATCATAATAAACGTACATGCTTTCCAGACATGAACGGAACTGCTGTGAAAGTGTGGCTCCCGAGTCGACAAGGTGCTCAACTGTCGACCCGGAGATCGCAGGTCTGAATCCAGGTGGTCGCCACAGCCATCCGCGGCCGGCGGTCCATGGGAGGCGATTGTTCGAGCTCTCACAGGAGGGAGGGATGGCACATGCAACCCCTGTCACTCACAGCGATCACCAGCCAATCCCTGAGTGTCTCTGAGCTCATCCTCACAAAAACGGGTCGCTTCGAAATGCGCGTGCGCAGCAGTTCGTAAAGAGGCGGGTGGCAGCATGGCGTGACACAGAGGGGGGTGGGTTATGGGGTTGTGAGAAATAGAGATGGGGAGATAGATAGAGATAGACAGAGAGAGAGACAGAGGAAGAGAGAGAAAGAGATAAAGAGAGGCAGAGAAAGAGAGAGATGGATAGATATAGAGAGGGATAGAGAGATATAAAAAGACAGAGAGAGAGGCAGAGAAATAGAGACAGAGGGACTGAGAGAGAGGGAGAGAGATAGAGAGACAGAGATAGAAAAGGAGAGAAATAGAGACAGACATATATATATATATATAGAGAGAGAGAGAGAGAGAGAGAGAGAGAGAAATAAAGAGAGATAGAGAGAGAGAGACAGAGAGAGAGACAGAGATAGAGAGAGACAGAGAAAGAGAGAGATGAATAGATAGAGAGAAATAGAGAGAGACAGATATAGAGAGGGATAGAGAGATATAAAAAGACAGAGAGAGGCAGAGAAATAGAGACAGAGGGACAGTGAGAGAGAGGGAGAGAGATAGAAAGACAGACAGATATATATATATATATAGAGAGAGAGAAACAGAGAGAAGAGGAGACATATATATAAAGAGAGAGAGACAGAGACAGAGTGAGAGAGAGATAGAGCGACAGAGACTGAATCAAAATACAGAATGATTGCTAAATATAAGGTCACAAATACACTGATAGATACACATATAAAGAGATACAAAAATAGATAATGGACAAAGGGACACACACACACACACACACACACACACACACACACACAAAGAAGAGAGTGATAAAGACATGCCATAAATACACAAAGAGTAAATCAGACCAGAGAGATTTTGATATTGAAAGTACCATAAATTAAATACAGGGCACAATGAGTCTAATGTTGCTAAGTGACAAGCTAAGCAAGGGCACCAATACTTTCATGCAAGTGAATATATGTATGAAAAACCTTAAGTTCAGACTTTACTGCATGAATTCAAACAAAAAAGTTACTCTTATTCTGGTCCTTGAATCTCAGTAATGACACGAAGTGCACTATGTTAATTCTGTTGTTCCCTATTACAGGATGATAAAATAAAAACATAAAAATTATGCTGATAATCAACAAAAATATTTTAAAAATTAATGATATTTTCATTAAGCTGATGTTTAACATTTATTAAAAAGTCTTTAGTGACAATTTGTTATGAGTCAGTGTTAGTGACATCATCACTAAATCATCAGACATCATCCTGTCTGTCAGGATTGTGAGGGCAAAGCACACTTTGAACAGCTCGATCCACCATTGCACAGCAACACACAACCAATCGCACTCATTCCCCTCATTCACTCAACCCATTTAGCCTGATGTGCATGTCATTGGACTATAGGAGGAAATCAAAATACCCAGAGGAAACCCTTGCAAGTAATGGGAACACATGCAGACGCCACACAGAAACACCGAGCCCTTTACTCGAACCCAGGGCCTTCTTGCTATGAGGTGGGCGTGCTAACCACTATGATACTGTGCCATCTGACATCGTAAAGACTGTATACATTTCTCCTGAATAAAGAAATACATATTAAAGATGAAAATTAAAAGAATCAAAGGGAGCGTCGATTTCAACAGAAGCTATAAAGTGGACGTCGCTTCTTCAGGATCTATTTCTTCTAGCGTAGCAAAAATAAACTGCACATTTGTTGTGCAAATGCAACATGGCCCTCACTGTCTTACATCATTTATTCACTTAGAATCGCAACTGTGACAATATTTAGTGTAACCACACTCCTGGTCTTGCAGGATTTTTAAATAACAGTGTAGCACATTGGGTGGTACTTTACTAAAGACTCCCTGGAGAATACTTTCAGTATAAATCATCAGTCAGACCAAAAGGAACTGGTAAAATATTAGACGTAAGATGTAAGATTAGAAGTATAAGACGGAGCTCCCGATAAACATTCCTGTTGACACGTGTCCAGGCTGGTGTTATTAAAATCTTTTTCTGAGTGAATGAACAAAGGAATGTTTTTCACTTTTAATCATCACAGATTGCTAAATACGTGAAGGGGTAATTTGTGCTCTCTTTTTAAATTGCTTTGTTTAAATTATTTTTCAAAAATAAAGACTATATATACTTTTAGAAAATTGTATTTCGATATACAGCTGTGTCTCTTTATGCTGTATCAACTGCAAACCTATTTTTACAAATTAATCATAAGCATTTAACCCAGTGTGTGTGTGTGTGTGTGTGTGTGTGTGTGTGTGTGTGTGTGTGTGTGTGTGTGTGTGTGTGTGTGTGTGTGTGTGATAAAGTGTGCGACTTGTTTAACTACACTGCAGTCTTTACTCAGGCTTAGTGCTAACCACAGCATCCTGTTAACGGCTGGCAGAAGTGTGTGGACATGCTAGAGATAGACGAATATAAACGTGGGCCATTTTAATAAGTGTGAACAAGCTGAAGATGCTCACATCACTGCTGTTTATCATGCTGAATTTCAGGACAGGGTGTGTTTACTTTTTCACACAGCACTGAACAATCATTAGCAGTAAATATAAGAATACATTTTATTATTATTAGAAATGTCCACTGAGTAGGTCAGTGTTGAATAAGTGACTAATGAGGCCAGTTCTTGGTGGTAGACCGAGACCGTATAAACAGCACTCTGCCTGTTCAGTGCCAGGACTTGTCATGCCCAGAACACAGTGGTGGTGCATGAAGATCTCCCTAGCGTTTAATCTGAGTTGGCGATGATGGATGGCGGCTGTGCCAAAAGGCCTGCTTGGTGCCGTGGCTTCTGCAGGCTGAAAGGTTTAGCCTGCGCTAGGCACTCGCTTTAGCATTCTATATCCCTTCCCACTTTTCTTAAGAACAAAGGGAGATGAATAATTCAGGACTTCCCTCCCTGCAGTGTGGGGGAAAAGTTGGGAAAGCAGTAGGAGCTGAGACACTAATGTCTACGTAATGGCTCACCAGGTGTGAATCTGTAATGAGGCACCTAATGAACCTGGGAGTGTCACTCAGATAATGTCTCCCCTTTCTAGTATTTAAGTTTAATTCACACCAAAGGCATACAGATGTGTCATTTTACCTGGGGCTATGTCTAATCATTGTTTTATAGAAGTCACACCGTGTGAGGTAGAAGTGAAGAGCAGATGCAAAGATGCAGAGCTAATATAAAGGGTAATATAGAGGATTAAGCACGTAAAGATCATACACTGGACAGGCAAAAAAATTTGTTCATTCGTCGTTGTCAACAATGACCAAGGACATCACATCGATGAAGACTGTGTATGGTGTGTCCAGCTGTGACTGATCGGTCCAGTGCAAGCTTGGAAAGCTGTGCCGCATGTTGGGCACATGTGATCCGCTGGCACAGAAGATAGCGTGGCGGCGGTGGCTCTGGACTTTCACCGCTCTCGTTTTTTTTCAGCCTCTGCCCTCCAACATTGGTCGTCGTTCAAGGAATCTCCTTTGCTCGTGAGGTGACACCAGGTGGGGCGGGCTAGCGCTACTGTTTCCCATGTAGCAGAATCTGGTCATACACAGGAAATGCAAACACACAGGACAAAACGCTCTGCAATATAGCAGTGACCCGACCACTTGCGCATGCGCTCTGCTCATGGAGCCTCCACCATTTTATGTGTGTTGTAGTTCTTCTGCCTGAAAACCCTGAAAGCTCTTTGAAAAAGGCTCAGCTTCACTGAATATGGAGTTGAATGGGAGGAAACCGTGTAATCTATTTCCATATCTGCGCATACTCTAAAAGAGAATGAATAAGAAATGTATGGAGTTAAAGCAGTGAGGAAGGTCAATTCAGACCTGCAGATAACTGAAGGCCAGTGGGTTCCTGGTGATATGATGGTTTAAAACCCACCTCAAAAGTTCATAGAGGTTAAAGTATTACTTGGAACACCAGCACGCTGCAAAAGACAAGTGTTTATACTGTCTAATACTCTCCAAATCTGATGTGTAGTCGAAGTCTCTCAACTGGCTCAGAGAGAAACAAAAGAGCTTTCAAGGTGCTCACTCTGCTATTTGTTCATGTTTATGGAGAAAAAGGGGGTAAGAAATAGGTTACATGGCTGAAAGGAAGCAGCTGTAGGGACCCACCCAGTCTTGTTCTCCTCCCCACCTGGACGGAGCAGAGCTCCACCCGTCTGCCCGCAGAGGGACTATAACGGCTCCTCTCAGGCAGTAGGAGGAAACAGGCACAGCCTAACTTCCTGTGCCCCAACACCAGTTCCCTGATTTGGGCTCTGCTTTATCACTCCTTATCCATTTTCATGGGAAACAGCACTATGCATGTACACTTTCGTATTCTGTCCCTAAAAGCGGTCTTTCCTGTAAGTCTGTTCCAGGCTCCGCCTGCACAAAGTTCTTTCCTTCCTCTGCGTATTGTTCTGTGACACATACAACCATTTCCCTGTCATGATATTGCTAAAGAAACGGATGGTTTCATCTTTCATGTTGCTTGTCATCCTGACCTGTATATGTCCTTTTGTCCTGCTATAGCATGTACTCCCTGCATCACCTTACTGTTGTAAATTTTTCTGTCACTTTCCACCAGCATTGGGTACATTGCAACAAATAGGTTAAAAGGCAAGCATTTCATGCATACAGTGACAAAGCAGAGAAAAATTAAATTCAGTCTGTCTGGAGTTTCAGGATTTCCCAGGGTCCATATTGGTTTCCTATTCCAGTTTCTATCCATCTCACAAAATCACTGGTGAGCCAATTGGCTGTGCTAAATTGCCCCTAGGTGTGAATGTTTGTGTCAGGCTTTCCCTGGAATGGACTGCCATCCAGAGTGTACTCCAGCCTCATGCTCAGTGTTTCGCACTAAGCTTTGGATCTACTGCACCCCAAACCAGAATCAAGCAGTTACTGAATAACGGCTGTTGAAAACTCTCTAATACTGTTATGTCAGAAGTGACGCTGACAGTAATAAAGTCATCTGCTACTTACATTACATTTAGATAAATTAGGCTCGGTTTGTACAGGTAAAACAATTACAAAGCCAAAATACTGAATATAAACAAATCAAATTGGAATCTGTGGTCAGAATTCCTTCCTCAGACGTTGCCGTCTATGCCAAGAAAGTAACTGCCAGTAGGTCGACTTATTCGTTCAGTAAAAACTACTTATTAACTGAGCACGAAGTCTGTACTCAGAAATCTCAACCCAGCATCTTTAGTACGGACCAAATGATGCAAATGAGGTTGATAAGTAGTTTATTATAATGCACTTTAAAATGGATGCCTTTTTTAATTCACTTAATGCACTTTTACTTTTTTCATTTTGGCTGGTCTTCAAACTGCCTACTTCTGAACAAGGCACACTTATCCACGTTAGTAAGGGCTTTCGGTTTGTATCCCTTCCCATGACAACGAGAGCTTTCCGATAAGCAGCGAATACTTCAAAGGACTTAAACTCTTTATCTCTTAGGATATTTCCTGTACACATTTTCTTTTCAAGTAAATGCTGTGTACATCTTTGGAAGCTAAAAGTTATATTGCACCATGCATCTAGGTAACGGCTAACTTGCCGGTAGGATACACACCAGTCTGTACACAGTTTAGACCAATCAGACTGCATGTGCTCTCACTGCCGGGTAATAAAATGGTGTATTTGCATTTGCAACCAGTAGCCTTGTTCTTCATCTTTGGTGACATCAAGCCATAATGTGTATTAGAAACTTGATGTGCCGTGCTGACTCCAGGGCTGTTGTCTTTTTCAGGACTGATGGGCTGGCTCGTTTCAGTACTTTGCCTGCTTCAGACAGAACATATCCCAGTTGCATTTCATCAGTAGTTTTCACGTAAACAAATTTGCAGCCGGAATTCTTATGCCTTGGTGGTTGACACCGAAACTCTTGCCAGATACAAAAGACAAATTGTATAGCAGTTCTCTCAGGAATGCTCCTTTCATTCTCCCTTCCACTTTGATCCAAACCAGCACTTTTATCAAGTGATCGCACCTCAACACTCGGAGCCAACAACAAGCACTCTGTATTGTTCTCAGCTCCTACCATCTCTCCATCTTGCTGTGGTTGAATAAAGGCAGCGGTGTGGAGCTGCTAGTTGCAGTATGCTGGTCCAAACAAGAGGCCTAGTCATATGATGGTTCCCAGGTGACCAGCTGCCATAACCGCCATTTCTGATCCCCCACCCCCCTCATCCCCAGCCCCTCATCCCCCTACCAGCACAAAAAAACTCAAACACTCAAACACTCAAAAATACTTACACTTAATTAGTTACTGCTGTCTTTTAGGAAAATGCATACACTCATTACAAGTTTTGTTTGACTCTCAGACTGCATGGCTGGCAGAGCTCGTTACGCACACACTGCAGGTGGGGAGCAGAGAGCATGTATTGACGTTTATGAGGGTGTGTGTGCTTTGACAGATTTACAGTCTCATGGGAAGCAAGGTCCTTCTGTTTTTTCCAATCCTTTATGTATCTTACTTCCAACTTCCTGTTCCACTTGAGGAGATGCATCACTATTTTACCCGTTCCCTCAATTCTGTTAAAACTTGCACTAAATCATAGACTTTCCAGCTTGTGTTCTTTTCCGTGAGGGATGTTTTTCTCCTAAACTCATTCTGTAAAAATATTCAGCATATGGAACATCACTTCCCTAAATAAAAACCATCAGCTCCATAGTTTTAGTCTGAATGTGGTTTTAATATGCTCATTCAAATATATTATTGTTTTTATACTATGCATGTATAGTGGATTTTTCACAAAATCTAAACCAAATAATACACGAATTTTAAGAATTGATGGATTTAAGGAATTTAATTCACACCTTGCCAGATAGCTTAAACCAGGGGTGCCCAATCCTGCTCCTGGAGATCTACCTTCCTGATGAAATTATCTCCAACCCTAATGTGGCCCATGTGACAGATCTAGTCAGGTCTTAAGTCTTCGTTTCAAAGTCAAGCCTTGATTAGAAGATTAAGTGTCAGGTGGTCATGATTAGGCTTGGAGCGAAGGTCTTTAGGAAGGTAGATCTCCAGCAGCACGATTGGGCACGTCTGGCTTAAACAGACGTCTGTTGGATAGAAACTTTGTGAAAGAAAATTAGCCAGTGGTGAAAGCTGGACTAGATGCTCATGATACCCCAGGCATGTATGTTATTCTTGCTTTCTGACCCGGTAAAGACCCGTTTCATGTATGGTAATTATACTGTACATATCCTGAAGTCATCAGTTTTGTCCTGTAGACCCAGTTATACATCTGTTATTTATCAGGTCATGTGTTCTTTGTCAATAATTATCCACTGGATATCCGGTCTATGTCCAGCACATGTCCGGGTCGTCTCTTGCATGACAGATGGTTTATCTGTGAGTCAGGTCCAAGTACAGGACAATGCATAACAACAAAACACTTGCCCAGCACACCACGGCCATACAACCTTTTCAAGTTTTACACATGCACAAACCTTTCCACCCAAATGAAAGTACCTTGCCTGAAAAAGAACACATTCACCAAAAGACAAACAGACAGGAAATCCATGCAAGCAGAGACGAATGAATTGAAAATGTTGCTCTCCATTGGACGTCCAAGTGAATGAAAAATCTGGGATGTCAAGAGCAGATGGAGTTTCTGCACACAAGCTCAACAAGTGCATTTGACCATCAGACAGTATTATCTGCCCAAATGTTGCTTATAGTGTCAGCTTTTTTGCATTCCAATGCAATCTGAGGGTTCAGAGGTTGCTGGGAGTCAGGGGTGATTGAGGGCCTCATCGAAACAGCAGATGGCCAAGACATACACAAAGGATTCAGCAAGTGGCACAAAGCTATTCAGAATATTCAGATCTTCTTGCCTGACACGGGAAGGGGCAGATGTCTCACAAAACTCTTGTTCCAGCTTTCTGCGATCCTTGATGTGTGAAACCAGGTCTTCTCATTAGCTGCCAGGTCCTCTAATGCTACCACTATCTGAAAGGTTCTTTGCATCACACTGGTTTAATATAATATAAGGAAACAATATACCCCCTTTGAGTGGTAACCAGTCGCGTGTTTCATTGAGCACTCTGTATATGCAGCACAGGACACTTCCATTCATACAAGCTCACTTGGGTGTCAGAGGTCATGGATGTGTTCTGAGGAAGGATGGGTGTTGGTGAGGTTGGCTGCAGCTGCCGTCTATAAGATGCAAGAACTCCCCCAGTAGCCATAGACATGTCATTCAGTTCCTTAAAAGAAAAAATACAAAACAAAAATTAAGATTAGCGAACGAAAACACAACTTGAACATTCAGTGTTTTCATGACAGCATCACATGGAGCCTTGTTTGGAAGTATCCCATTACCCTGCAGCCATTATGGTTACAGTCACCAGAAAATGAATGAAAATTGTTTGGAATTTCCATGACCAAAAATAAACAGTGGGTCAGAATGAAGTCTGTTCTTGTAAAGCCTTGTAGCGGTACGTCATGGAACGCGGCACAGCCAGAGGAAAGCATGAGCCCTGTTTGGATTTGGGATGTGGAGGGGAGGAGGACGTGAAGGTGGAGGGGGTTCCCACTGCACTGCACCGCACACACACTCACAAGGACTGGCTGTGTTTCTGACACATGCTCCTCCCTCATCTGTTTCCCCACAGATGAGCAAGCGAGACCGCAGGACAGCTGGAGAAGAGAGAGACAGAACATCGGAGGGCGAAACAGGGAGAAAGGGAAAGAGAACGAAGAGCTGAACGTAGGATTGCACAAAGGATTACCGGGAATGTTAATGACAACGGAAGGAGTGTTAAGAGGGCAAAAAAGAATGCAGTGAGGGAATATGAAGGATTATTCTTGTTTATCCTGAGGAGCAGCACCACACCTGGTAAAATAGAAACTTGTACATCTATGTATCATATCTGATATCAATAGCATGCAGATGTGAAATATTGGGGAGCATGTCTGATAAGCTGTTTTTAGAACATGCTACTAATTTTGATGTTCATTTCTTGTTATTTTATATTGCATAAGCTTTTGCAAAAATTTGAAGTTTGTTTTTAAAAATGCTGCAATTTTCATCAACATATTAATGGCTGTGCATTTCTTCCTGTTGGGTAGTTAAGTGTTTGAAATGTTTACGCATGTTAATTTTACCTAATCATTTTAAAGTGAAATAAGAAAGGACTAAAATACACAAAAAATATGTATATTTTCATCATCAGGTGGTTTTTACTTATATGTACGAAGTTGCAATCTGTTAAAATGTGTTTGATAGTTTGCATAAGTGTTTTTGAAATGGCTGCCATTTTAGTCTGTTTTACTCATGTGAGAGTGCAAAATCAAAAGTATCTATTTTTACATGTATTATGTCATCAAAAAATGCAAAAAGAAAAGGCAACCACATCCAAAGTACTTCCTGTTCCTTAACATTGTCATCTGTTTAGTCTTACAGATCAGAATGGGAAACACAGACAGCCAGCACAGCAGCTTCATCACTCCCAGCAAGTCACGGCCATGTTCCCTGAAGCTGCATTCATCCAAAGAGGAAGTTCTCTCCCCCCATAGCTGGTGGAGGAATACAGGAGGAACTTCAGCCTCTAAGACTCGTGGGTCCTCCAGAAACTGCCTGAGCCAGCACAAAGGTAGCCAGCCGTATGTCTCCTACCACTATGACTACATTGATGCACAGCATCCCGGCTCAGTGCAGAGCAGTGAGTGGAACCATGGATCAATCCTGGCACATGGAAATTGTCGATACACTCACACTTCAGTAATAAGCTCAAACTCTGAAGCCTCTCAAAAAAAGAGCAGTCCCAAGGTGCTCTTGAGTGGAGATGGAAGCCTGAGGGTAGAGTTCACCAATGCAAGAAGAGGTCTGGACAATGAGCACTGCGCTGCACCTATGGATGCAACCTTGAGGGACAGCAAAGGTTCCTCTATTAGTTCGGAGGAATCCTGGTATGACTCCCCATGGGGTGTTGCCACAGAGCTCTGTGACAATGTTTTCACCACTAACCAGCCTTCAGATGACAGCAGTGGCTACACTACACTCTCCTCCACCCGTACCGAGGATATCAGCTGCCCTCCCTCCACTATGGAATGCCATGCAGGTGAGATCCTGTGTCGTGCAACAGGAAATGAAAGCATTGACTATACCACTTGTTCTCCTGGATGTGCAGAGGTGGACAGTGGTATTGGAGACTCAATTTTACTCCACACTGAGCAAAAGGACCTCAGGAACATTTACACTAACCCAAACCTGACCGGACCTTTCCCAACAATTGGCATCCTTCTTGAAGACCAGGTCTCAGATTCCCCTGACCCCAACCCCATTTCTAAGGAAGAGAGCCAAGGAAAGAAACAATTCACCTCCCTCACACTGCCTTGCAGAAAATCAGGTGTTGGTGATGTAAATTCCAGAAAAGATTCGCTGAAGAGCCGGATCCGGCGCATTAGCGACTGG
Source organism: Porochilus rendahli (assembly GCA_039654305.1). NCBI lineage: Eukaryota > Metazoa > Chordata > Actinopteri > Siluriformes > Plotosidae > Porochilus > Porochilus rendahli. The sequence continues at coordinate 5,299,155 of JBCNYG010000017.1, read as the reverse complement.
ACTGGAAGCCTGAGCAGGAAGAAACGGAGGCTGCAGGTGAGAATAAGGCTGATGCCTGCAAAGGCGAAACACTACAGCTGCTTGCCCTTTGTGCTTTTTATCAGCTGATTCATAACAGTTTAGGCATACATATTATCAGATGAAGGAAGGCTTCACATCTGCTTGTAATTTTGGCATTAACTCAGACTACCCTGGGTGGGTTTAAAGGGCCTTTTGTGATTAGGTTTGTAATTTCTAACTTATGGGATAGCAGGCCTGCATGATTGGCTATATACAGACAAGACAGACATTTGTAGTCGTATCTTTCATGAAATATTTACCACTATTGGAGATATTTATTCATTCATTTGCCAAATTGCTTAATTCTACTTGGGTTGCAGAGAGGCTGGAGCCTATCCCAGCCAAACTCCATAAAGTGAAACGCCCTCACTGAAACTAGAAACCATGACCTTCTTGCTTTGAGGTGGATGTGTTAACCACTATGCCATAGTGATGCCCACTACTGAAACTAACCCTAAATATTTTACTTTAAATGTCCCTAAATGCTTACACCTTTTTTTAGTTTGTCAATCAGTGTGTTTTTCATCACCCTCCTCCCAGGAGCCCTCAGAAACCTTCAGCAGCGGTATGGATGGTTTGGTGGGAGAATCCACTGTTCAACTGGTGGGTGATCCATGCTGGAACCTTTTGAACAGCCAGACGCACTCAGCTTGCTCTCTGACAGAGCCATATAGTCAGCAGAACCAAAATGTTTATGAGAACTTCATGCAGGAGCTGGAAATGGGTGATGTTCTTCAGGAGTGGGAAGAGGCTGAGGGAGAGCAGGCTGAGAGCAGCAGTGGCTCTCTGAGCTCTCTGGAGCAGATGGAGCTACTGTTTGAGAAGGAACAGGGGATGGTGCGGAGGGCCGGGCGACTTGGCTTCAAACCACTCATCAGCCTGCATAAAGAGCGCAAACTGGAGCTGGTGGCACGCCGCAGATGGAGGCAATATTGGGTCACGCTTAAAGGTAAGCCCAGTTCCAGCAAATATGACTAGAGCATAACTGTAACAGGTTTGGACCATATGCAGGTTGGATCCAGACTGGATCAAACATGACTTTGAATTGTGAGCATGTCACAGATATACAAGGTCTGCAGTCACTCTGTGACTCTGGTTCGAAGATATGGCTTTCCTCTCTCTCCTGTTAATTGCAGTGTCAAGCAAGTCTTGATCCTACCTGGTTGGTAGCAGTTGTGTGTTGGGGAGAGACAGGCAGTGGGTTTAAATTGGCAGATTGGGAGTAAATGTTCACCATAATTTTCAGCAACAGACTGTTCTTCTCTCCAAAAAGGATGTATGCTCCTACTGAGTGAGGCTGATGGGAAGAGCTGTCCGGAGCAGGAAATGTCGCCACGTTACGTCCTGCTTGCCGAAGACAGCGTTGTCCAGGCTGTCCCTGAACACCCAAAGAAGGAAAATGTTTTCTGTTTGAGCAACGCTTATGGTGATGTCTACCTTTTTCAGGTTTGCATTTACACGTACAGAATTTGCCTCATGCCCATATTTCAAAGTGACTTAAAGGAATTTTAGATCCAGTAAACTCTAGATGCACCTCTCTCATTTACAGAGCCTTCCAAAACCAGACGTTCTTGCTCTGTTTGATACTTTTTAGTATTTTTAGGCAGAGCATACCATAGAACATGAAGTATCCTGATGTCTTATAATAGATAAAATTGTGTGCTAACTTGTAGCAGTGTTGTGTTCACAAACCACATTATGCCCAGGAATGCATTTTATGTGTTGCTGTTGTAGCTCATAATGACTATGTTGGTCTACAAAATATGTTCTCTCATTGCCAGTTTCATAACTATATCTTGGTAAACTGCATGGTAATGAAAAATTGGCAGCGCATGTCTGAACTGGACGGTTATGTATAGTCGTCTATTTGGGTTTTTATTTTCCGTTTGGCTGTATAACCTTTGTTTTTTCCATGTGAAGAAAAGAAAGTGTAAGTGTTATTGTGTTAACCACTATGGTTTTAAAGTCTTAAAATCACCCAAAGGTAGTTCATAAGACCATCCAATTTGCTTCATTATTGATTAATGAAGTGGTTGACGTCGACATTCCACAGTGGAAAGAATAATACACAACAGAACATAAGAAAAGACTACTCTTTCACTTTCTTTAAGAAAATAAGGCTATTCTTTAAACTTCAAACGAGAGGCAAAACAAGATATTTTACATATATTTCACTTTTCCCTTGGTAAATCATAGTTACATAGCCTGAATTTGCTAATAGGAACTTACAAAGGCTCTGTTGGGGCTAAAAGAAAAAACTGCTTTAAGATTGGATTAAAGATCCCAACAGTGGGATGTTGTTCAAATAACCACAGGGTTGGAAGCATAGCAGAAGACACACTAGTCCTGGACCCTATGCAGTATTCTGAAAGCGAGCTAACTTTATTCTGACTATAACTGGTTGTATATAAAGCACATTTGGCCATTCATTGTCGCTTGACTGTGTTTCTCATCCTTCAGGCTTCAAATCAGACAGATGTGGAGAACTGGGTAACGGCTATCCACTCAGCCAGTGCCTCACACTTGGCCAAGCGTCAGGGCAAAGAGGACACAGTGCGGCTGCTGAGGAGCCAAAGCAGAGCCTTGCTACAGAAAATCGACATGGACAGCAAAATGAAGAAAATGGCTGAACTACAGCTGTCTGTTATTACTGACCAGAAGAACAGAAAGGCTGTGGAGGGACAGGTTAGCACCATGGGAGATTTTTATTTCATGCCCCATCATTCGAAATTTGACAGATTTTAGGTGTAACCGAAAGGATGTTAGGAGCTTGTAATGTAGACGTCCAGTTAGGTGTCTGATTTGAAAGTTCACTTACACTATGAAGTTTATATGGTGCATAGATATGGTTTGAATATCATTCAACAGTGGAATTAATGCTATGAAATGTGGTAAAAGTTAATATCTAAGGTATATAATAATAATGGGGGTACGGTGGCTTACAGGGTAGCACTCTCTCCTCACAGCAGAAAGATCCTGAGTATGCGCCCTTTGGTCGACAAGGGTGTTTCTATGTGGAGTTTGCATGTTCTTTTCATGCTTGCATGAATTTCCTCTGGGTGCTTCCACCAGGCTAATTGCTTGTTCCAAATTGACTCTAGGCTTAATGCGTAGTGGAGCCCGTAGTCTCTGAGGTGAGGAAAGAGATGCTTACAGACCTAGTTAGGACTACAGCTAGTGCTTGAAGCTGGTCTGCACTCTCACTGACTCACTCATTTGCCAAACTACTTACTTCTACTAGGCTCATGGGGAAGCTGGGCGAAGGTAGTGTACACCCTGAACAGGGCAACACACAACCAATGGCACTAACACCTAGGGAACAGCTCATTTGGAACAGCTAATTAGCTTAATGTGCTTGTGTTTGGACTGTTGGAGGAAACCGGAGTACCT
>JBCNYG010000017.1:5227891-5255438 GCA_039654305.1 Porochilus rendahli | reverse complement strand
ATTATTATTATTATTATTATTATTATTATTATTATTATTATTATTATTATTATTATTATTATTATTATTATTATTAGCAGTGGTTAGCACTTTCGCCTCATAGCAAGAAGACCTGGGCTTGAGTTTTTGTGTGGCATTTACATGTTCTCCTTGTTCTTGTGTTGGTTTCCTCCAGATACTCTGATTTCCTCCCACAGTCCATTAACATGCACAGTAGGCTATTTGCCTGTTCCAAATCGCCCCTAGGTGTGAGTGTGAGTGTGAATGCGTGTTCTCACCGCGCTTACATGTGTGTTTGCTCCATTCAGTTTTCCTCGAACAGTCCAAGGATATGCACATTCGACTAACTGGCTGTCCCTAGGTGTGAGTATGAATGGTTCTGTGTTGGACCTGCGATGGCCTGGCGCACTATTCAGGGTGTACCCCGCCCTGGCCTAGAGTCACCTGAGATGGGCCCCAGCCTCCCCGCGACCGTAATTAGGATTAAGCAGCTTAGAAAATTAATGATTAAATTTAATAAGTTGTTACTCCTGGTTTGCATTCATCTCAAACCAAAACCAGGAAGTTTTCACATGAGCCGCAAATGCCCTTCAAGCAGGTGGAAGCTGCACTGGTTCTAATACAGTGGGGAGAATCACCCCTCACGGCTACAGGCTTCAATCCTGAGCTCAGGTAAATGTCTGTGTAGAGATTCATATGTATATGTTCTCACTGTGTCTGTGTAGTTTTCTCCTACCTTCCAACAAGACATTACCCTAGATGTAAATATGAGCATGGTATATATACAATAACTCTGCACTAATCTGTCATTGATTATTTCCCTATTACAGCATGCCCTGTGTGACATAGTGGCAAAGTGGTTAACATGTCCTCCGTACAGCAGCAAGGTCCTGGGTTCGAGTCCCGTCCTTGGGTATTTTCGTGTGGAGTTTGCAGGGGTTTCCTCTGGGTACTCCGGTTTCCTCTGACAGTCAAAAGAATTTTTGATTGTTCACAGAATTTCACTGAATTTTATATATATATATATATATATATAAAATTCTGTGTGCAAGGTGTTTAAATGTCCAGCAGAGAGCAGCACTGACTCAGTATCAGTACTGTGCTTCACATCTACTGCAATGATGACATGATATGATGATGATGTGACCACAAGTTATTAAGTTATTACACTCAGTAATATATATAATGTTAGCTAGGTTTGTAAACAAATGTGATATGAGCTGTGTCATATAACTAGTTATGTGTACTATCCATTCATTAGCTAGTAACTGTATGTGTATACATATAACCCTTGGTGTGAATGTCAATGGTTTTGTCTGTGTGTGTGTGTTGGTCCTGTGATGGACAGATGAGCTGTTCAGGCTCTTCCCTGCCTTTGCCCATAGGCGGTTGAGACATGCTTCCGCTTCCCTTCGACCTTAGTTGGTTTAAGGCCTTCCATGAATGACTGAATGTTTTTCTACTGCTGCCTGCAAATCTGCAACTGCTGCCTTACACTCTGTGTGTGATGTAAAATGTCATGTGACTTAGACAGTTATTGACTTCTGGCTCAGATAAGTCATCTCAGGGCCAACATGCCGAAGGATCCCTGGAGCACAGCAGTCCAATCACAACATCCTGTGTTCTTTCGGATATGCTACACTCTAGATTCCTCTCATTTCTGTGGTTCATGCAGCTGCTGGAGCTGTCACGTCCCATCAGCACTTCTTCATTCAAGTGCTGTTTAATTGTGATTTTCTCGCTTTCCTGGTTAACACTTAGAGATGCTTTTTTTTAATAGGTCTGAAAAAATTTATTTCACCATTAAGTAATTTTTCCTCAAATGTCACACAGCCTAGACATAAACACCCACCTTTGATTGACAAGAGTACAGTGAGTAGCAAAAAAAAGAAGTAGAAGCAAAAACAGTTGAAGTGCTTGTGCTGTATTTAGACAATTACTAAGTCATTATTGATGATTAATGCATGTTAGGACTCTAAAGATTAATTATAAAACAGAAACACACACACACACACTCAGTATATGGAGATCAGAATACTTTATTGATCCCTGATGAAATTGTGTGGAAATACAATATGAGCCTCCGTTGTCTCACCGCCTCCCTCTTTCTCTTCTTCTGTCCTCCTCCTCTGCATCCCCGGTGTGTTGTCCTCCAGATTTAAGCCTGTAACTCCGTGGGTCTGTCCGCTAGTTCAGCCGGCTTCTGGGTGATCAGCTGATCCCTGGAGTAAACAAAGCGTGCAACGTGTAGATGCTACGCTGCGCTCCCAACTCCCCATGAAAGTAAATGTTCCGCAGCAATAAAAAGTACAAAAACTCTCTCAACCCATATCTTGAGAGGGCAGCTATTTATGAACAATAAAACAATAAGTACAAAAAAAAGTTAAAGTAAGAAAAAGTAAAGTAAGAGTTAAAAGTACGGGAAGTGCAAGAGCGACAGAAAAGGCTGCATGCCTGTTAACGCACGCGCACTGATGATGTCAAATAATGTGGAATAATGTCCATATTAGGTGAACTGACTCAGGAACGGACTAATTTCCTGAACTGCTTAATGCTACTAGGTTCATGCTGAGGGTGGAACCTATCTCAGCCAACAACACAGCTCACCATTCCATCATTCCAGGGACAACACACACTCACAAAAACACACTCAACCATTCACACTCATACCTAGCGGCAATTTGGAACAGCCAGTTGGAATAATGTGAATGTCTTTAGACTGTGGGAGGAAATCGGAGTAACCAGAGAAAACCCACACAAGCACAGGAAGAACGTGCAAACTCCACACAGAGTCGCCAGAGCCGAGCCCAGGATTTGAACCCAGGAGTACCTTAGTAGTATTAGATTTATATTTACATTTATGACATTTAGCTGACACCCTTATCCAGAGAGGCTTACGTTTATCATTCTTATACAACTGAGCAATTCAAGGTTAAGGGCCAAACGGTGGCAGGTTGGTGGTACTGGGGTTTGAAACCCTGACCCTCGGGCCACTTAGCCAGAACCTTAACCACTAAGCGACCACTGCCCAACTGATGTGAATAAAATCTATTGTAATAAGCCATATGTTACATAAGGCGGGGTAGTTTTTAGTGTTCTGGGCTTATGATCAAAATTCATGGGTTTGAATCCCCCCCCCCCCCCAAAAAAAAGCATGATTTCTTTCAAACTTATTTCGAATGTTACAGAAACATCAAATTCTAGATCCAGCACTTTTTTAGGATTTTCTCACATTGAAATAAGATCATTTCTTGGAAGTGTTGTATTACAACAGGCCCAGCAGAGGGCGCTGTATACTTTTTATCATTTGCAAAAAGTTGTGTGTGGATTGTCATACCAGTGGTGGGTCTTCAGTTAGGAACACTGTTTTAGTTTACTGAGGATGATACAGATCAAGGATTTTAAGAAAAATTATATTATGAGGCATTGTGAGATGATTTTTGCCATTTTGGCTCATACGGAGAATTGCTAAGCTCGGTGAAGGTTTGTGCTCTCCAAGTGCATGCATCTCACTTTTTTAAATGGGGGACACCCGTTATGTTACATGTTTCCTCCACTGTACGGGCACTGTACATGGGAACTGGCATTTTATTTCTGTGGAATGAAATAAATAAAAGAAATATCTGTTTAAAATGTATGACTCATTACACAGCTCACTGAAGCAGTACTGCTTTTGTCACTCACTAACTCCTCTCTCAGCAATCAACCATCATTCATTCATTTATTTTCTGAACCAGAAAATCTCAGCCAACTCTGGGCGAGGGCAGAGGACACCGCAGAGTACAGCTCGCCAGGCCATTGCAGGGCAGAAACAGTGTGCAGCCTACTCTTGACGAAAATTAGCAATGGTTCTTTTACATCCTCTCACCATAGACAGTGAGATAACCTGCTGATAGTGGGGCTTGAACCCCCGACCTTGGAATCAGTAATCCAGCACCTTAACCACCAGGCCACCACTGCCAGCTACCATTCACACAAGGCTTAATTAGGACATGTGCAGTCTTCATTCCTCTGACAACAACTCCAGGTGAAGGATTACCTAAAACTAGCTTCCACAGTGCTGTCTGGCGTGATGTGATGATGAACAGCTTCCACGGAGAGGATCTGGTTATGTGGCAATAATACACCAAGTACAAGGGATCGCCCCTCTGACATAAATCACATGCCATACAATTTCCCAACCCCAGTAACACCTGGGGTTACACCCTGTCCTGCACATTGTTCCTGCTTTAATTACTACTGATGCAAGTGTTTATCTAATTAAGAACCCTTTCTAAATTGAGGTGAGTGTATTCAGGGCGAGGTCTATTTCAAGATCAGGATTAAGAACCTTTTAGCTGTGTGTACGGTTGTTTATGTGCTCCATATTCTTTCCACTACGAGGCGCCCTTTAGTCAAGTATGCAGTTGTTGACGACACTACAAGCCCGAACATGGTGACATTCAAGGTTGTTGTTCGACCAGTTTTTCTTAACCCAGTGCAAATGGAATTCATATGGACCTGGTTGTATCTCTTGGTACGATGGGTGCTCCAAATGACCTTATACTCTGAGAGTAGACTGCGGTAACTGTACTCATGTTCAATTGTTGTATTTCGGAGAGATCCGGCATCATCCCCAGGAGGAATGTGGTCCAACATCCATGAGATTCAACCATCCTGTGTTGCTGGAAAACTTGTTAAAAAAAAGGTAGTAATAGCAACCTAGCAATTCGCATCAACGAGTAAAGCAACCTGCAAGGTTTCAATCCAGCCCAATCTAATGCGCCTCATCTAGCTAATTAGTGGCTTCATCGCACTTTAATTAGCTGAATCAGGTATGATAGACATGGAAGACTGTTATTATAAAAGAGAATGGATGATAAATTGGCTCATTGCTGCAGCGCGGGTTGATGTTTTGTTTTCTATAGATGCGGAGTAAAGAGGTAAAGCCTACGTTGGTCGGATATTAACAAACACTAATACACAGCACTTCATTAAGGTCTGAAAGACCAGATTTTTTTGATGCAGGTTGTATATTTTTTTGCTGTGCCTTCCTTTAGGAATCATAGTACCGTTATGTGGGGAAATGTCCAATCTAGAACCGTTTTCTTGGTGTATATCAGAGAGAAAACCAAGACGATACGGTTTCACCCAAAGGACAACGGGTTCCTTTTTGAGTTTCCTTTTGTTCCTTCATTTCAAGATTCTCCTCGCCGCTGTTGTCTCTCGTTATGAATCCTCATGATGATCAACAGTCAGATTTCTGCTAAGCTTCTTAGTTGAGGGGTGGCACGGTGGTGCAGTGATTACCGCGTTCACCTCGCAGCAAGAAGGTCCTGGGTTCGATTTCCGGGCTCGAATGTTTCTGTGCGGCGTCTGCATGTCGTTCCTTTGCTTGTGTGGGTTTCCCCCAAGTACTCTAGTTTCCTCCCACAATCCAAGACATGCAAGTTAGATTAACTGGCTGTTCCGAATTGCCTCTAGGTGTGAGTTTAAATAGGTGTGTGTGTGTGTGTGTGTGTGTGTGTGTGTGTGTGTGTGTTGGCCCTGGAATGGAGATATTTTTCAGCCTCCCTGCAAGCTTAGTAGGATATATATGCTACGGAATGAATGCTTTGTTGCCTGATCTATTAAAGCACTATACAAGTAAAATTGAGTGGTAAATGGATCTGGAATAGGGCTCCTGAACTGTAATTGACAACGTGAAGGGCAGTCGAGACTTGAAAACTGTCCGATTCTCAAACAGATATGAATTTTAACTAGATTCCCAATACAGAAGCTTCTGGAGGAATGACAGATTTCGAATCGTGGGCTCCAACGTGAGCGTGTGGATGTTGAATCGTGTAGCCAGACATGTTCCTAAACCTCAGTGACTGGTAGTCCTGTAGCTTCTCCCTCTTAAAGCAGCTCTTCTACCGGAGCTTCATGGTCTAATCTGAGTGTGGGACTCGGCAAGTGAGGAGGAAATCAGGTCTGCTTGAGAATCCTAATGTGAGAAATGTTGGAAGACGCAAAGATCCCCCTCCTTTTCTTCACCAACACCAGCGGCACCATCACCACCATCATCATCACACACACCTCCACAGCAGCAAGGCTTGAATCAAACTCCACAGCAGCATCACGGAGAGATCCCAAAACAACCCGGACGAGCATCGCTCTGCGCATGGAGACTTCGGGAACCACCAGCCGGGTGGAAATCGGGGGTTTGGGGCTGAGCAACTCGAGCGTTCTGGGAAACTGGTGAATAAAAGTCAGAAAAAAGGAGGCTCGTCGTTGGTCTAACACGGTGGCGGAGCGGATGGGCAGTAGGTACGACTCGTCTAAAATCGGACCGACGAGTAACGACGACGACAGCAGCAGCAGCAGCAACGACAACGACGGCAGTCAGCCGTCTCGAAGTGGGAACGGCTCAAGTTTTGAGTTTAATCATTATTATGGGGATGGAAGAAGAGGAGGGCCTTGCTTTGATCAACATGGCGGACAACAAAGCCCTGGTGCTGTAACGCATTCGGCACGGAACAACATGGATCAAATGCAAAACTCGCACGAAGAGTACCACAATAATCCATACAACCACTATCCGAACTACCGATCCGGTTACGGTGGGGCTGGATATGGGATGATGAGCCCATCGCGGCAAGGGAACGCCATGGGCCCGGGCAGCAACTCGGCTACAGCCGCCGCCGCTGCCGCTCACGGTAAAGCTGCCATGGCTTCTCCTTCTGCCCCGTCTTCTGCTGCAAACATCGGCGGCTTTCAGAGGTTTCCTCCGGGACAGAACCAGCAGCAGCAGCACCCATCAGGTGCCACGCCGACTTTAAACCAGCTTCTGACCTCTCCAAGCCCGATGATGCGCGGTTATGGCAGCGGCTATCAAGATTACAATAATAATCCCTCGGCTCAGCAGCAAGCGAGCATGGGGCTCGGCAAAGATATGGGCTCCGCGTACGGCTCCACAAGCCATGGCTGGGGCGCACAACAAAGAAACCACCCGGCCATGAGCCCCGGAAATAACAGCCAAGGAAACACCAGATCCCAGGTTTTAAATATTTTTGTTTATTTTGTCTGTGTAGTGCTTCTCAACATAACATTAAACACTAACGTTGTTGCTACCCATCCTTACTAGTGGCCTGATCGCTGGCTAGCTAGCCAGCTAACAGGAATGAAAATGCTAATAGGTAGCATTAGCATGTATTTTTTTCTCTCTCTCGGTGGTTTCGAAGGGCGAATAAAACAACGTCTCGTTCTTACGAAGGGGAATGCGATTTATTTTTTATTACTTCACTAGTTTTAGGTTTGTGAACTAACCACGGGACGCCGCTTGACTTACAGAAATAACATGACAACATAACTTTCTCCCCAAGGTGACTTAGCCAGCACCTGGTAAAAGGCTAGTTAGCATTTTGTTAGCGCGACGTCGCCTGTGTTGCGGAACCTGAAGCTAAGGCTAGCTAAGGCTAGGTAACGGTGCTAGCGCTAGTTAGCATTGAGAGCAACGAAACGTCATTCATTCTAAAATGACCTACCAGGTGTAATTTCACGTTGTATTTCTTTTTTTATAACTTACATTTAAGGTCGAACTTCAAATGATTTTGACGGAAGTATACTGACTGTATTCTAAAATATATAATTTATTTCATGGTAAACGCTAAATAATAAAAATGCTAATGGCGGAATATTCTAGCACAGTATAGGTTTGTCATGTAACTGCCAGCAAGTTGTTTTTTTGGTTTGTTTTCAGGTTACAAGTTTAAATATATGTAATATTATCAAGTAAGTAGTAGTGTGATTGTTAGTTTTTATATTTTATTAGTTCTGTATATTTACATGTCACTTTTAATTTAACGTTGCACTTCCCTGTTTCAAAGCTCTTTCTAAAATCAAAGACCACCATATAGCTTCAGTATGAGCTTGTACGAGAGGGCTAATGCTAACATGAAAGCTAAAGCTATCATAATCCTAGCTGTGATTGCTAGCTTAAAAGCGTATGGCTAAGCTAACTTAAGCTAATCAGAGTTTAATATATAATCATTTTATGAACAACCGGATCAGTTTAACTAACAACTTGTATATGATTAAATATGTCAGAGATTAATCTCTTTATCACAGTAAGTAGCAGAGAACTGAAATAATTCAGCAGTCTGAATCTGGCTTTTGGGAAAAAAAGTGCACAATTAAATTTTTTTATAAAAATGTTTTATTAATACACAATACTAACTAGCAGTGTTTTATTTCACAAGGTTCAGGGTTTCACTCCTGTATGAAAAATAGTTTAGGGATGTTTGTACTTCAGAACATTTTAGTATAAATGCTCATGACAGTGACTGACAACTAATCAAGTTCCTCTTTTTCTTTTTTCTGTTTTTTAAATTATTTTATTCAAAAGCCGCACCCCCCCCCCTGAAACAAACACACACACACCCCTTCTTTTGACTAATGTGGTAGTGTTTGATTTGTTCTGCATTAGACCTTGTGAAGTGGTTCTCAAATACAAATTGTATCTGAACAGAGTGACTGTATCCTTGGTTTGATATAAATAGGATAACATCAGTGAAACAAACAAAACACAGACATGTTTATTAGGAGCTGTGACATTGTCATATTTTGCAGGTTTTCTTTAATTGACACGATCCGATTGAACGTAAACCTGAGCCCTCTTGCACTCTGTCACGGGAATTAAACTCCCAGCCTTCTGGTAGTGTCACCCCTTAAACACCTCGTCTTACTGTTCCCCTTACCACAGCTGTGTACTTCTTTTCTCCTGGCCCCGCTCAGCAAGGATCAGTAGCCGTGACCTTCACACATGCAGATTAGCCATGTGCTCTGTGTGTGTTATTGCCAACACTCTCAGCAGGAAATGTATGGAGTGTATCTGCTCCGTGCCCTGATTATTCCTTCTGTCCAGCCTCGAGCTGACTGAAGGAGGTGCCGATGCACCGGGCAGTGTTTTTACCACACACCACGGTAGGAATTCATGAATCTTTGGCGGAGAACTTGAGCATAAGTGTGTTATAATATCTAAAACTCTCCCTCTAATAAATCTATAGCAATAAATGTCTTTGAAAAGTCTTATCTATTGGAGGAACTGAAAACAGATGTTGAAAGTGGAGTGTACAAGGAATTTATCGTCAGGGAATAATGACGGCACAAAAATAATTAATTTCAATGGGTGTGCCATGCAGTTAATGCTACTTTTACCATTCGTGGGCATATACTATCTGTCCAACTCTGATGACTGAGAGTCACTGGTAAAATGTATAAGTACCAACTTCAAATTTTATTTGTCACATTCAAATTATACACTACAATATGTAGTGAAATGCTTATACACGTCGGTGTATAAAATGTCTAAAATGAAGTGAAATGCATTAATAAAGTAAAAAGGGGTCGTTTGATGGATGCTATGTTCCTATTAGCTCTTATTAGTGCACGCTAACTACCGGGTTACAAAGACACCAGAAACACCAATGATTTTTTTGCTCTTATCTTTAAGGCTTTACGTTTCTTTATAATGTTTAATGAAAAGTTGCATGATTAGATAACAGTGCAGTCAGAGGAACTAATCACAATTATGCGCTGAAGGTGAGGTGGATGTCGCTGAATGGTACTCGAGACAGTACATCGAGAAGACTCTTCAATTCAGCGGTAGCCACCGAGGCAGAGGGGCAAAATTGTTATAGTATGTACTACAAAGAAACGTAAGCAATAAAAAAGCACAATGACAATTAAAATGGGATTATTGCTCATTTTTAACATTTTCATCAGCAGACTGAAGCCAGAACTCTGAACAATCGCTTATTGCTTTGTTGCTCGCTAGTAACATGCCCTCATGCAGGACATCGTAAGGTGGATGCTCCGCATAAATAAATTAACAAACGATCTAAGTCTTTTCTTTGAGGAGACATTTGTGTAACGATTTAAAGGTTTAATGAGTAAAATGTTGAGCTATTCAGTTAAGCTTTCTGACACTTTTTAAAACACTTTTTAAATAAATACGATCTTTCAAGTACATTTTAAGTCACCATGTAATAAGTGAGTGAATGTCATCATTATTGTAAAATAAACCATTTGAGTGATAAAATAGCTTGTGTGCCCATGTCCTGATCACTCTGTCAGGCTTTATTTGACTATAATAACTCGCTATACAGTGTTACAACAACTAGAAAGGAATAAAATGTACGTTTCTTAGTTTAGCAAATAGCGAACAGCTCCATTGATTAATATTTTCTAGTACCGTTTAGCACACTTCCATCGTTTATTCATCAGTCCATGGTGAAATGTTTACCGTACTACTCTGTTTATTTCAATAATGTGTAGAAATTTACAGTAGTAATGCACATTCACGTCAGTTTGTATATTAGAAAACACAGAGACGTTTGAGACGTGTCTTTCTCAGATAAGACTTTAGTGGAATTGCACTGCATGTAAAGAGAAATCCGTGTAGGTCACCTGTGTAGTGCAGTGTGTTATCTGAGGAACTGGGTGTGTTATGTGGTTGTCGGTTAGCTAGGTATTAAAGGTCCAGTCTTAAATAAAATATTTAGTCATGTTTTTGTTGCTAATAGTTCATGGTGACTAAATAAATCAAACCTTTCAGTTTTAACATTTATCACAGCTGTGTGTACTGTGATATTTGAGTTTAATTTTATGTTTCCCGTCTTTAAGCCCAGAGCTTCAAAAAAAGGCTAAACTAGGTGAAGTCAGGTCATGTGGTACGTGAAACGTCACACACTTAACTTGGCAAAAGTGTCCTGTATGGCTGAAAATGGTTCTAATGGAAAACCAGAGATGTTCCATTGTTGCTCAATGGAAATTTGTAGCAAGTCCACCGAGGATGGATTAAGCTTAGCATAAAGTTCCTGCGAGAGGACCGGATCCCCGAATAACAACCACAGCGTTCGGGCAGGCTGGGGGTCGACTCCGAGAAGACTCGATTCACTGATTCAGATATACATACAGTATATATAAAGGCTTCTTTGTGGATGTGAGTATTATTCTCGTATAGCGAAAAATCACCACAGAAAAGTACAGAACCTTTTGCATACCACTATTATAGAGCTGATGTTAAAAATGTGACTCTGTGATGTATAATAATTTATGGGAAGTTAAGAAATAAACAAGTGTGTCTTTGTGTTTTTTGTTTTTAATGTTTAAAATATTTTTAATTTGAACTGGTATTGTTGTTTTAATGCATTAGAATCTTTGGTTTATTGTCCCCTACCTGATTTTCTCAGACATCAGTTTAGAATGTTAAATAAATTGTACATTTAATTCCGGAGCCCTTTGCTTTTGAAAATCTGTTTCCTATTCAGGTATGTAGTGAGAGAGTGTGTGTGTATGTGTGTGTGAGAGAGAGAGAGAGAGAGAGAGAATGAAAATGTACTTGTGAGAGAGAGTAGGTGTGAATGATTTCCAAAAGAGCTGTTCATTACATTTTGGTCCACAAATAATATTAAGGGAAGATTGAAGAACTCTGAGTTGATTGTTAATGTCTGTTTGACAAATCACAGGAGGATTCGAACAGGTCGGTCAGAGTGAGAGAACTTTTCTTTTTCCTCTCTGTGGGAAATGATGCATTTAATAGCTCTTTCTTGCAAATGCATTCTCAATTCACTTTTTCATTTGGCATCATTATTGCGTTTGGGATTTTTATGTGTGTGTTATAAAATCTAGTATATCTAGGTGGTCAGTTATACTTATTCCCAGCGCTGAACACGTGTGATTGGTCACCTAACTAAGCAATTTATGGGTGTAAATAAGGTGTCCCAGTCTTAGTTGTTGTCTTGTAGCTTGTCATGATCCCTGGGCAAGGGGTCTTAACCAAAAGGGTGTCACTGTCCACCCAGCAGTATAAATATCCCAGTGAAAATACTGCCAGGGTAACCTGCGATAGACCAGCGTTCCATCCAGGAGGAGTTGAACTCCTAGTCGCTTCAGGCTACGAAAACCAGGGTTAAGCTCCGGCCTGATAAACCTGTTGGCTCGGGTGTAAAAAGCCCAACGGACTTACTTTATATTTATGTGTGTTTAGCTTTCAGTTCATGATGCACACAAGTCACGTTCTATATTTGCGATTTCATAATAATAAGTATATAATAATAATAATAATGATGATAAAAATTAGTTAAAATAAACTCAAATATTAAGGTAATAATAAGTTCTCATGGACCTGCTGTAGGGAACTCGCTAAATGCCGCTCACAAAAGAAATTTAAGCAGGAAAACATGCGAGGGTGTTACCAGGCAACAAAAGCTGAGTGGTAAAGTGATTCGCTGCTTTACCTGGCGAGAAAAGCGAATTAGTTAGTTTGCCGCTTCCTGTGTGATGCTACTTTAGGCTCTCTATAGTCCATTCAGGAATAAATTACTGTGTTTAAATTTTTTTTCATTTGAGGATTTGTCTGTTGACATGTTTTGTGTGGTTGAGGTTACAGATCATGTACTAGAAGTAAAATATGCTAAACGTATAGCATTACATTCAGTGCGTTGGGTTAAACACGATGCGATGTCAAGATTTAGCGCACAAACAGCAGCAGGTTTTCCTTTTATATTTCCTCCTTTTTTTTTGGTGAATTAATTATTTAATCAATACTTCGAGTTGTCAGGGTTTCTTTTTCCCACTAGAATCCAGGCTTGTGCAAAATTCTGAATTTGGAATTTCAGTTCAATTCAATTGAAGAATAAGAATAGAATTATTAGAAGAATAAGTCGACGTCTTAAGGGTCCGAATGTCTTTCCTGCAACCCTAAAGATCCTCTCAACAGGTGCAGGGGATGCAGGTACGGCCAGTTATTTGCAGGCGAGTGAAGCTAGGTTTGGAAAACTGCTCTGGCTTTCTTCCCAAAACACTAAAGGATCAGCGTCCACTGTCAGGCCTAGTGTACTCACTCTAGTAGACATGAAGCTCAAAGTAATAATATTCGTATGAAATATACTGTTAAGCATGTTTCCGGAATGCACCAAAATTGTCAAGTGTAATTCTATTTCCTGTCTGCAGCCTCAATTGAAATTTATGGAACTGATTTGGAATTTGGGAGACATTCTCAATTCAATTCGGAATTTTGCACGAGCCTGCTAGACTTCATGTAGGAACCTAGGAATCATAGAAATGTTTTCGGGTGTTGCTCAGAGGCATGTTTAATATATCCTCTAGTCAGAAGAGGTTTATTATCCGCGCCTGCTTCGTTCTGGTTGGGTTTCGGTGGTGCCACAAATTGATTTTCCTTCAGAATAATTTTTCTGTAATCGTTTTTTGCGTGCGTACGTGAGTGCGAGAGAGAAAGCGAGATTTCGAGGAGGAATGAAATGGGGAGTGAAAATTGCAGAGTGCCAGGACATTGGTTGCTGACACTCAAACTGCTAGTTTAAAGTGCCTTTGCAGGCGTTCTCAATTGCACACATTTTCTGTAAGTGCTGCTCCAAATTGCCCCGAATTTGGCCGTGATGTGAGAAGATTGGCTTGGATGGCTCTTGCTCTTTTTTTGGGTGAGCCTAACTCGCTGGCGAGTGTGCCTGGCTCTCCCCGTCAGCGTATGGCACACTGCCCTGAATTTCTGCACGTGCCAGATTTTGAGCGCTGTCTTCAGCCCAACAAGGTCACGAATGATGACCTGCGTGTGTTTCTGGGTTTATTAGACTGCTGTTGTAGCGAAATTCTGCTTTAAAGATTCCCTCAGTGTGGTTATATCACAGCGTCAAGGAATCCTGTAAGCTGTCACAGCAGCATTAACAACTAGGTGATATCAGCCAATATTTTTCAGTTATCCGAATCAGCACTTGAACTTTGTTTTCTTTTCAGTAAGATCATTTTAAAGATATTTGTGCAAGTCTGATGCAACCTCGATTTAAAATCTGGCGAAGTGTCCCACCCATGGCATTATCGGAACGCTTCTAACACGTGCCACCTGTAGTGTTTCTGGATTGGTGGAAAGGTGGACCACATATTGTAATCGAACATGCTTTTCAGTGTTGATTCGGTGCAACATGGGAATGAAGACATGCATGTTAGGCTAACTGGCTGTTTCATATGTCCCCTGGGTGTAAGTGTGAATAGTTGTGTGTGTGTGTTGCCTTACAATGGTCCGACAAGCTTTTCAGGGTGTATCCTGCCTTCGCCCAGAGTCGGCTGAGATAGGCTCCAGCCTTTATAGTGAAATAATTTAGACGAAAGCTGTGCGAAAAGAGTGCAGATGAAAGCTATCATCTCGAGGCGTGTACATGCGAGTGAGAGTGAGTGAGGAAATTATGATTATGTTCTCTGTGCTTTTAATCCTGTGTTTATCTTTGGCGTGCCGTGTGGTTCTACTGTGTGCGACTGCGTCTCTGACAATCAGCTGATCGCGGCTGCTGTAGACAATGCTTTTGATTCCACCAGATGAGACGCAGTGTATCTCAGAAGCAGCTCGCCGCTCTACTGCGCTAAATATTACACGCCTGATCTATTTATGTCCGTTACCTTTTCTCCCTGTGGCGGCGAACACGTGTAAACCCACTTCATTAAATACGAGTGCAGATTTATTCATGTATTGTATGTTGCGAAACATATTGTTGCTTGTATTTGAATTTATTTAATGATTTTGACTCCTAATATCTGCAGATGTGTATTACGTTGATGATATGTGTGTGATGCTAACCAGCGAAACTTTCTGCAGGTGGCACCCATGGATGCTATGGCCATGAAGCGTTCCCAGCTTTACAGCATGGCAAACAGCCCTTATTCCCAGCAGCAGCAGCAGCAGCAGCAGCAGCAGCAGCAACAGCCAAGCGGAGCCTATACAGGCCAGCCATACGGAGCTCCCGCTCCACACCGATATCCAATGGGAATGCAGGGGCGTGGCCAAGTTGGTATGGGAAACTTGCAGTACCACCATCAACAGGTAAAGGTGATTTCTAGCAATGAATCTGGCTTTCCGTTATTGCTTACATGTTTTGATTATGTACCTGGAAATGCCGCATTCACACGGAGAGCGACAAGCGACCATGCAAAGTCAACGATCGCGTGCAAAACTCTCAATGAGAGGTGGAATTTGCAGCCGCAGAGTTCAACTGAGCTGAACTTTCACGCGACACGATTCAAGCGATTACCAATCAGAGTTTAATTGTTCCACTCGCATCTGCCTGGGAGGCGGGGTTATTAGTGCCCTGTCCAAATATCCTGTGCCTTATGACTGCACGCAGAAGTTCTACAAGGATAATAACTAATGCATTATGATGTTTATAAAAACAGTCAGCATTTCCTGTGAGTTTATATTAATACATGTTTAACTCTTCCCGTTTCATGATGTACAAGAGTCTTCGCTTTATATCTACCTTTCCAGTATTTTTTACTGGTACCCATGTATACTGCTGGGTGTACAGAGGCGCACGTGGGGTTAAGAACTTGTGCAGGGATCTTAGCACAGTCGGGGTCCATCAGGGATTCAAGCCTATGACCACTCGACCACTCGATCGATAATGTTTATAACATTACAAAGATCATGTGCATTCCATTATGGCATCTTTTGGAACTTGTTCACAGTTTGAACAAGAGCAGTCCAAGAGCGCAAACCTCCATCATGCACAGCATGAAACAAAATGTCAAAAATCATCCTGTGTCACCATGTTAAAGTATCCTTTAAAAATTCCCAGATCCAGAATTTGAGCCCGAACGTCTCCAGCATGTTCATGTTCAAGCCCTACATCTGGTTAAAAAATGATAAAAAAAAATTTTTTATTGCTGTATCAGTGACCTCAGCAAAATTATTCTCTGCTCATGATTCAAGCATTATCCTAATTTGCAAGGTGGATAAAGTCCATTATCTCGAAATGGGGAACCAGTCAGATGGTGCTATTTCCGTGTAGCGTATGTACCAAATGTCTTTATTACACCGTAGAACAATTAGAAGGATCAGATAAGCCTTTGCACCTTTATACAGTGTCTGTCACTCTTATTTTAGCAAATATTAGTCTATTTTTCACAATTAGTGTTAGATCAGTCCTCGTGCAGTCGGGGCCGGTTTGTACTGCATCTCTAAATTTCTGGTAGTAGCTTAGCTACCACTAGAAATTTACTACTACTACTTGGAACGTTCACGACCCACAGCAGGAACTGAAAAAGACACGCCGGCCGAAAAGCGCCTCGTTACTCATTGGTCGCCACGTAATCAGATCATCGGAGGACGGAGGGTTTGGGTAATCTTTGACCTCGGCGAGGGCACTGTGTCATCAACGCTGCTCTTTTCCCTCGGACTGGTTCAAGAGGACAATAACGACTTTTATCTACTGCAGGATTAGACGACCAGCGGCCAGCGCTTTCCGCACGCACACCCGAAATTGGCCAGTCAGATGCCAGGGGAAGCATGCTGTCACTCATCCTGACAGTGCTGGAGCATGTGCAGGTCACACACATCACTTTGGATTCCGGGCTGAGTTTAGAGACAGAATCCGTCTTTACTCTAGTTACGTAGCAAACCTCTGTTGATTTAGTAAGCAGTGTTCAGAAGGTAGGATTCTTTTTTACATTTGCACAGCGTTTATTCTGCTTGAACCCTGGAGTGCTTTCGGGCTCTGTGCTCTTCTTTAGGCAGGTGAGAACACAGCAGTCTGGCTTGGGTGTGGACCAGAATAACCTGTCTCAAAGCATCTAAACGAGGTGGGCTTGATCCGCTGCCGACTCTAGCACGCTTTAATTGCAGTGAGAATCTGAATCGGTTCAACTCCAGAAGGTAAACAACCATGTTGTGTTTTTATCAGGTAGCGGTGTTTTTTTGGTGACGACAGCCACAGGACCCTTTGAAAATGCACTAGAAGCTAGTTTTAGGCAACGTGTTTAGACATTTTTATATATGCGGCAATTATTCGGTGAAGGTGAGCTGGATATCGCTGAATTCTCCCTGGATTTACCGTTTATGGGGTTATTTAGCTACATACACTACATAGGCACATAAGAAGAGCAAATGAAACAGTCCTTCCAGGAACCTGTGCTGTCACGACCTTGTGCGTTGATGCATATTCCGCCAATCCTAATACATTTAGTGTGACCTTGCAGTTTTAAATAATTACAGCTTTTCTGCAAATTTGACCAATCATTACATTATACTGTTATTGTAACAGTCCCCGGCGCAACCACCGAGCCATACCTCACTTCCTTATTCCGACATGGACACAAACTGTTTTAGCGATCTTCATGTAATCCAATTTCAAAGTCGTATAAAGTTGTGTATACACGCCCTCTCCTTGTTCTCCTTGGTTGGCTGATATCAGTGTGCACATGGTAAGCGGGTTATCCACCCTTATCTGTTGTTTTTCTGACCTTTGAATGAAAATGTCTCACGTACCCCTGTACCACACCATTTTTTTGATGTCTTGTGGTGGTGGTTCTGTGAATCCGTCGCAGTGACCTGCAGGCACAATACCTTGATGAAGGGATGAAGGAATGAGTGTAAAGATTTGCAGGGCAAAGGTCACATGGCCGAAAAAGTTCTCTTTAATAGCTTCATTCTTGTTAGAGGTTTGAGCATGGTTTTTCAAAAAAGAAAAAAGAAAAGAAAGAATCGAAGTGGCGTCAATTTCCGGGTGCGGCCGCTAACAAGAAACCGTTAAAAAAAATGTCGTATCCAGCCTTGGCTGTCTAAGGACTCCCTGAGTTGGCAGTGAAGGTGTGCAGGTCCATGTTGTCTGACTTTTTGGTTTGCAGGGGGTTTATTATGAATGTCAATAAAGTAAGCACCCAAAACCCTTTAAGGATAAAATGTGACCCATCACAGCAACGTGATCAGGGGTGGAAATCAACACTAGTCACTGAAATAACACTGGCCCGTGGCGAGGCAAAAATCTGTATGGCGAGTGAAATTGGCTTGACCTGACAAATCCTACAGGCGAAAAAAAGATAGTGTTCCCGAGTAGTAAATATGAAGGAGGACTAGTAGTTTATAATTTCACTAGTCCTGTTGGCCCGTGTAGGTGTTAAGATGGAAATTGTTAAAAACTTTGAACATTAAACACAATTTTCTCCAGAGTTGCATACTTAAATTAACTATTTACATACTTAAATAGTTCCTGGTAGGTTTTGGTTAGTTATTACAAAGCCAGCAACACGTGTCAGAAAATGTGTTCTAACTTTCATGCTTTGGATATCCGCTACAAAATGGTACCAGAAACTCCCAATTAATAATTTCTGACTTAATACCCACTTTGCTGTGATGGACAAAGTTGAGTTTTTTTCAAATTCTTTTTTTTGAGGCTGTGAGCACAAAACCCGAACCTAACTGTGCAGTCTGATCTCAAATCAGAATAAATCAGCCATTTTCCTCCAAGTTTGGTCTCTAAAAACAGTCAAGGTGGTGCTTGATTCAGCTTCTCTCAGGCTACAGGACTGTTTTTTTTCCAGAGGGAAGAATGTGTAACAAAGAATGTGTGTTTAGCGTAGCCCAAATTAATCAGTGAAGTGCCTCTTGGTCCTGATGGCATAAAAATACGTCAAGGCACTCGAGAGAGCAGAGGTCAGTGGGAATTTTCTTTTTGTGTTTTGTAAAACTCTACACGCACAGCTGTGTTTAGATTTCTTCTCATGTCCCTCATTCGAAGAGCTTCACTATTGTTATTTTAGATGCTTTTTGTATCCTGGGCATTTATTGATAGAGTTCAAGACTCGGAGATCCATTCAAGGTGTCTACTGTAAACAGGTTTTTCTGGGTTTTTTCCCCTCAGCGTGTCAGTTCTTGCCCATGATACTCTCTCACACTCACTACAGATGTGTACTAGAGTTAATAATTACATGGAACACAATTTCAGAATATATTCCTATTGTGAGAAAAGACCAGATGCAAGTCCATCTTTTCTTGCAAGGGCAGTTGATGAACTTCGTTAATGAACATTCAGTGCGAATAACATAACAGTACGAACAGATGGATGTGAAATCAGTTATAGTAATGAGCTCGTTAACAACTTGCACGCAGACTTGTCTGGTGGACACGCTATGGAAATGATTTGTTTGGGGGGCGGGGGCGGGGGGGTTCCTTTGTAACTTGTCAACTCTATTATCAGAAAATGCTTTGCAGTTTTAATGATATACACGGTTGTGAATAAATAAGTACATCCCATGGAATCCTATGTGAACATGCTAATGTTTTAGCCACTTTGAGAAAGTGGCTGGAGATAAAGGTGATGTATTTTAACCAGTAATGTACAATTGACGTTTTGTAGATGACATCATACTTTCAGTGAGCAAAAACTGATCAGTCACATGAAAAGGTACACCCTCTCGTCCATCCCACATACAAGTCAGTACAACTAGAGTCTACACTGCCAGGCCAAAAAACAATTCACACTAATATTTTCATGAAAAGCATTTAACCTTGATCACAGCATGTAATCTCCATGACATTGTTGCTCCAGTTGGTCCGGTCGAGGCTCAGCAACATTAATTGTGGCAATAAAATGAAGTCAGCTGATAAGCTGAATGTAGTGAATGAGCAGGTCATCAAATCAATGCACTTTTTCTTTCCTGATGGCACGGATATGAAATTGGAACTCAGATAATGAAAGAGTGGTTTAGGGAGCACAAGGAATCATTTTCACATGTGTATTGGCACCCCAGAGACCTGACCTTAACCCTATTGAATGTTTTCGGAATGTGCTGGAGAAGACTGTAATGGAGTGGTTCAGTTTTTCCCTCATCGATTCAAGACATCGTGACAAATGAACCCGACACTGGATGGAAGTAAATGTTATGTTGCTTAAGTTTGTTGAAACAGTGGCATAATGATTACGTGCTGTAAGCGAAGCTAAAGGTGGAACAACAACATATTTGTGTGTGCCACTGTGTTTCGGTTGGGCCGTGTATGTTCCAGATTAGGTGCCATTTAATTACCGCAGGTGGTACCTGTCTTATATAAACCTTACCTCTAAGGCCTGGTGTTGTCTTTGCTTGTTTTGCTTGAACTGTGGTGTCATCAGAGCATGATCTGAAGATCTCTCAAGGGTCTATGAATCTGTTAAGATATTAAAAACTCTACATTATTGTAAATATTTAAATGCACAGTAAGTAAAATCATCGACAAGTGAAAAGTGGCTGCAAGAAAAGAACCATCACAGGATCTGTCGTTAAAGTGCTCAGGTGTACAACCTCAAAGGGACTGGACAAATTTGACCTGCATGGGAGCAATTCTAGGAAAAAGCCTAAGCTGTTCAAAAGAACAAGCCTTTGGGAATAATGGACAGATGAATCAAAGATGGAGTCATCTGGCCACAGTCATTGAACACGTAAACTGGAGAGAACCAGCTGTAAAGCATGGCGTGGAAATGTTATGGTTTGTGGTTGGTTTGCTGCCTCAGATATGTGACAGTTTACAGTCATTGATTCAACTATTAATTCTGCTTCATCCCAAAGAACGCTTGAAGATACTGTGAGGCCATTGGTCTGAAAGTTGAAGGAAAGCCAGAGGTGGATCCGGACAGGATAATGATTCTTAGCGCAGTAGTGAATCCACCAAGGAAGAAACCTGTAAAAAAGAAGAAATGGAGCTATGGACCTGGCGAGTCAAAGCGCAGATTTGATGATGGAGATTTGAAAAGGGCAGTGCATGCAGGAAAACCCTCAAACAAAGAGCAAACAGAAAAAATGGTCATAGATTTCAGAATACGAATATCAGAGCGGTGGACTATTAGGCAGAATGCTTGGCTCAGTCAGGGGTGAGAGCTGGTTGAGTGATTACAAATATATTTGAAAGGAATGATTTTTGTGTCAAAGAAAGAAATCTTTCATGTACAGCTCCACTTTGCTTGACATTTTATGTGTTCAGTATGATGGAGGGGCTAATAATTTCCTGTGCTCAATAATCATCTTATGTGCTGCGTATTAATGTCTCAGAACAGCAGTACAGTGGCACGAAATATTCCGGTAAGAAACCCCAAAATCTTTGTACCGTGTGTGTATGAGTGCAGGAACGCTAGCTAAAAGGTGCTGACACATGGCTGAATTAATTAGCGAAGGGAAACTGGGTACACAGTCGTCTGTGTTTTCTACTTGGCCTGAATGATGAGTGCAAACGACTCCAGATGAGGCAAAGGGGCCATGCCAGTACCAGCTGTTCCCCCGTAAACCTGTTACGTAACCCGGGTTGAGACAGCCTGCGGTGATTTGGAGCACACAGGATTACGATGTCAACACCCACACACACACATCATGAGCCTTCACACTGAGGCAGGCAGCGATGCTGCTCTGCTATCAGTGCTAATTTTCGTTTTTTGGAGTCTGACCCTTGAGTTTTTCAGCCCCTGATTAAGTGATGAGAGAGTAACATTCTTGACAAATACGCCTTCCTGCACTCAGTCTCTCACAGCGAAAAAAATTCTGTCACTCAAGATTTCTTGGTCTTGTGAAAATAAAAAGCACTTGGTTGAATTTTTCCTCCACTGCCAGTTTTTTCTCAGCGCTCAGTACAAGTAAAAGCAGAGCTACTTGACTTTATATCATTTATTTAAGCACAAATAACATGGTATGTCTGACTCCCCGCACGATGGTCCTGGGTTCGATTTTCAGACTCAGGCGTTTCGGTGTGGCGTTTGCATGTTCTCCCCGTAGTTGCATGGGTTTCCTCCAGGTAATACAGTTTCTTCACACAGTCCAAAGCCATACACCTTAGTTGTTCCAGGTTAACCCCAGATGTGAGTGTGAATGGTTGTGTGTTGCTCTGTGATGGTCTGGCGAGCTGTTTATGGTGTACACCGCCATTGCCCAGAGTCTGCTGGGACAGACAGTCAGACTAAGCCAAGAGTGTCAGGCTCATTTTCACTCAGGGCCATGTCCTAAAATTTTAAGGAAATCAGTGGCCGGATTATCACTCTATCCAAAAAAGGCAACCATGAAATCTGCATGGCAGTATAATTTTTTTAATGCATTTTTTCCTCTTTTTTCTATAATTGCTTTCCTTTTCTGATGATGTTTGACATTTTTAAGCTAGCTTTCAATCTTACTTGAGTCATGAATGGCTAGCGGTTTACTTAAAATAGGTTGGCTCCACCCAGTGGATGGGTGATGAATTACATTTCATGGTAATGGTGAAAATAATGTACGATAATCGTATACTTTAAAAGCTTTTGCAGAGCACATAAAATGAGTTGGAGGGCCAGATTTGGAGTGAGTATGAACTCGTGTCTAAGAAGTGTTTAGGTGGGGTAACCTTTGTCCTCTAACACTCTGACTGGAATATGGCGAAGGAAAAAGCTGAACATCCCAAGGGGTAGAACAGAAATATTATGAGGATGTATAGAGATAAACATGCTATCAATGCCACCCTGTTGGGTGGGATGGCATTGACTCCTTCCCCTTTCAGCTACAGGGCACTAGGTCATCATGGGCATCACCAGCAAAATATATGTTGAAGGCAGCGGATAGCTTTTTCTAAGCATATAGTGTTTCCCTGTGACGTACCTCGAAAAGATGCAATTGGTTGGATTGATGTGTTTCTAAGAGGAAGCACTTGTGAGGGAAACACTGCCAGTATGTTGTGTGAAAGTTGAGCGTTGGCTAGCTGGTGGGAATTGGCATGTCCAAATTGGGGATAAAGTAGTGAGAGAGGGAAAGGTAAGTGTTCTGCAAGTGTGCAAGAAATCACCGTAATCAATCACGGCAAGAGCAAACGGAGCCGGTGCTAAATAAATGGCAGATAAGTAGGTTAGGACGTGATGTGGTTGTGAACTTCGGGGTTTTGTAGATCTGAAGGCGCTTACAGTGTTTTCTTACAATGAGAACGAGCCTAAGCAGAACCAATGAGAAACAGGTTACCATGACAACCCTTCTGTAAACAGACTTATAAAGAAGCATTCGGGACATGGAATTATTGAGATTTGGATTTGATTCAAGAGTAACGTTCTACTTTTAATCTCCCAGCTAAACAAAATGGTCATTACGGAACACTGGGAGTAATCTAGAACCTACGTTAGCACACAGTGTTCTCTCTACCACCTGCGCACCACCTGTGAGGAAATATATTTATGACTTGCTTTATTTATTTAATCGTTTTCCCCCCAATTAGAAAAATGACCTTGCTAACTCCTTTGAAAGTTTTTTCTTCAGTTAATAGCAAGGAATTAATCATTATTATTATTATTATTATTTTTATTAAATGATTTCAGGTTTTTTGTGTAATTAAGATTCATGAAATGACAGATGGTTTGATGGCCGACTGTTTCAAAGTCTCAAAATGAATTCAGAAGCCATCTTTATCTTTTTCCCCTCCACTGCTTTTAGTCACTTGATTTGGGTATCAGTGTGGCTAATGTGATGTATTTCACCTCCAGCAGGTACCAGCGCAGTACAGTCAGCAGGGCATGGGTGGATACTGCCAGCAGGGCCAGCCTCCGTACTTCAGCCCTCCTCATCAGCAGCCTGCAGCTCCCTCTCAGCCACACTACATGCAGCCACGAGCTCCACCGCAGCAGGTAATGGTCTGCATGCAATGCACGGCGCATAGAGCACAGACACGGACAGACGCGCTCAGACAGACATGCACCATTCACGGACACGCGCGATGCAGACACTGATGGACGCAGAGTTCAACTGCAGATACACGTGCTCAATGGACGTGATCAATGCAGACACTGGTAGACTTGCAGCAGAGACCCGGAGGGACAGATGCACATACAGAGAACCACACAGAACAAACACAGACGTACACCGATCAGTCGTATCAATACGCATGTACTGTATACACACGTCCCTGCTAGATTAGTTCCATGTAAATACAAGTCAGTGTCTGCATTCCTACCCTTGCCGTTTAATCAGCCTGGGTGAATGTGTGTTTGCGTGTGTGCACAAGGCTGCAGTAACAGCCTGACCTTGTGTGTGGAGCTCTCGGGGCTGTGCATGTAAATGATAACCGAGAGAAATGTACTGCTCTTATCCGTGAGCGTTTTTAGACTTTATACCGTTAGCGCCTGTGCGTTCACAGCCTTCTGAAAACCTCTGATCACCAGATCTTGACTCATTAAATATTCCCACGTCTGTGAGTGTACATGAACATGCACTTTGTTGTCTCCCTCCTTTCCGTCTGCTCATTGGCTGATGAACTGCTACTAGCGTGGCTCACATTTCTCACAGCTAGACCTGAATGCATTTTCATTTGATCTTCGTATTTGTAGCCGACGTTTAATGTGACCATAAATGGATAAAATATTTGTCGTCATGTAACAAATCAAACCTGTCACTGTTTTTGGCTGGTGGTACAGTGGCGTAGGGGTTAGCACGTCCGCCTCACACCAAGAAGGTCCTGGGGTCAATTCCTGGCCTTGTACGCATGTTCTTCCTGTGCTTGCATGGGTTTCCTCTGGGTACTCTGGTTTCCTCCCACAGTCCAAAGACACGCACATTAAGCTAATTGGTTGTTCTAGAGTGAGTGTGAGTGTCGGTCTGGTGAACTGTTCAGGATGTACCCTGCCTTCACAGTTAGCGGTTCAACATATAAGTGAGTAATATGATCAACACTGAACCTTCGTGTTCTCGAGTGACTAGCAGGTACAATGAGCCACTTAATAATTATTTGTAATTAATATTATTTGGGGAAAGTGTTTATAATCTAGCTTTTCTGAATGGAAGATTATAATTTTATATGTTTATATGTCTATTATAAGTAATATCTTGATAATTTTTTCTTTCTAGACAAAACATATTTATTTATTCAAATTTAAAAAAATTATAATTTTTTTTTTTGGTCTGTATTCATTTCATAATTCCTGGATTTCAATTCAGGCCTAAATGCAATCTCTACCTCGGCTGGTATAGAAGTATTGAAACGAGCATGCACGGAGTGATCTGCTACACTGACGCTGTCCTGGTTTGCCGTGTTGCAGCTCAGAGCGTCGAATCTTTGTGTGGAGGAGTCGCTAAACAAGCTGTTCTATGTCTGCTCTGCTCTGTGCCAGGCTGGAGGCTCTGGCCTGCCTCGCCCTGTCCGAGTGCGTGTTTACGTTCTGACCTGACCTTGTGATTTCACTCTGTGCTCTCGAGCTACATCGCGATCGAATCGGTTCATCAGGAACACAGTCAGGGAAGAGATAGATGGTGCACTTGTGCCAGAGGGGGAACATTCTCTATCAAGCCAAGGTCCCTTGTAGAAGTGATTAGGCGCGGACCTTTGAGGGAATGATAGTATACTTGTATCATATCGTATTATATACTCAAGAAAGACGGCGAGTCTGGAAAACAGAATACACAAACCTTGTATCTACATTAGTATACCAGACATCCAAAAAATCAAATGGACATTATTTTCTTCCTACCCAAAAAAGGACGTTAATCAAACAGAACACATCTTTTGTCTGATCTGGTTTATATCTCGTACAGATGATACGATACAAGAAAAGATGATCCTGAATATCTAACTTTACTTCAGTATCAGTCATCATATTAAGGAATTTTATAATTTAATATTTATTTCTAATAAAAATCCAGGAACCATGGTAACAAAAAAACGTTTCACACACGAATATGGAAAATGTTGTAGCCTCGCTTCCAGCATGTAATCGTTATAGCATTGTTTCAACAGACTTAAGCAACATAACATTTATTTCCATCCAGTGTCGGGTTCATTTCTCACAATGTCTTGAATTAATGAGGGGAAACTGAACCACTCCATAAAGTCTTCTCCGGCACATACCGAAAACTTTCAATAGGGTTGAGGTCGGGACTCTGGGGTGCCGATACACATGTGAAAATGATCGCTTGTGCTCCCTGAACCCCTCTGTCATTATTAGAGTCCCCATTTTATATCCGTGCCATCAGGGAAGAAAAAGTCGGCACTTCATAACGGTGTGGTGTTCTGCATCTGCAATGTTTTAGTGTAAACGCACACGAGAAAAACCGTATCAAACATGACTTTATAAAGTGTGATAGTAATGACGCCATCAGCTCCAAGTGACCATGATAAGATGTGAGTGTCCTTAGTTTTGATTCAAGCGTTATCCATGTGGAATATTGTTTTTAATCCCCAGATAGTGAACCATCAAGATCACGCAACTGTAGTAACTCACCTCCTATAAGTCCAATGTTATGTAACGTGTATTAAACGATGCAGAGATTAAGGGGCACGTTCTGGCCTCAGCCTTGAAGACTGGTAGCGGGGGGGTAAGGTGGGTGGTGGGGTGAAGGGACTTCAGCATTCCGGATGTGTAGCGATGGAGACGTGAGGGTATCAGTTAGCCTTTTTTAGTCTTTTAACCCGTGTCAATTTTATTTTTTTTAACTTTAAAGAATTCTGAACTGTTTTGTCCCTTCATATGACAACTGTTGTTTTCTTTAAAAAAAAACCCACACAATTACTGGCTTTATAACCTGGCAACTCATTTTATCGTTAAGCAATAACTTTTTTTCCCAACTGTATTAAAATCCTTTAACATCCCGTCACACACTGTGAGTCAAGTGTAGCTACAATTGCTTTATAGTCGAATAATTACGAAATTTTTTTTTTATGGGTCCGGGGCAGGAGTGCTAGACACGAGGTGGCTTCACAATTTCGAGATGGTTAATATCCATTTATTTATACATTCAGCGACCAGAATTCATGAAGCGTACAAAGTGTTCTGTGGTCTACCGTGAACTTTCATCTGGATGGGTACTCGTATAAAAAAATTACAATAATGAACTCGCACACCTTCAGTGCTTGGCCTATAATTAGAGTTAAATGTAATATAGTACTGAAGGCATTGGGAACAGCTGCAATGTTACTTCTGTGATTTTTCTTTTCTTTTTAATGAACAGAAGAACCAGATGGACTGATTTTACTCCTAACATACTTGCGGTTTGCTTAGATAAGTTAGGAGTGATCAGATTGAAGGCAGGAGGAAAAAACAGGGTTCTGGCACAGAGTTTAGCTGAACTTGAGATGAACCCTTGAATGCGTGATGGAGAGAAAACAAAAGGGTGAGCTGAACTCACTTCTTTCTTGAATAAATAACTAAAAATGAAAGGAAAACATGTTCTCACTGGCTGTATGGTTTTGCTGTGGGATCTACATAGGAGTTAAGCCATCTTGTGGGATCTGAATAGCAATGTTAGCACCATAGAAGAAACATGACTCAGATAAAAAAATGAGCGAAGTCTGAGGAAGCAATGCCTGAAATGTTCCCACCGATTGATGAAGTAAAACGGGTCATTTACACATTTAAACCGAAAGCCTCATGCTTGGAGAGTGAAAAATTAAATGGTTGGTGTTTTGTTTTACATTTCCTGAAAGCAGCGCGACAAATTCGCAAAGTTTCGTTTAATGTAAGGAAATATTAGCTTAATACTTCTAAAGGTGCTGTATGTGAGAATTTTAGTGAGTGTTAAAGGTGCTGTATGTGAGAATTTTAGTGTTAAAGGTGCTGTATGTGAGAATTTTAGTGTTAAAGGTGCTGTATGTAAGAATTTTAGTGAGTGTTAAAGGTGCTGTATGTGAGAATTTTAGTGAGTGTTAAAGGTGCTGTATGTGAGAATTTTAGAGAGTGTTAAAGGTGCTGTATGTGAGAATTTTAGAGAGTGTTAAAGGTGCTGTATGTAAGAATTTTAGTGAGTGTTAAAGGTGCTGTATGTGAGAATTTTAGTGAGTGTTAAA